>JAVYIG010000038.1:600000-897500 GCA_035222895.1 Strongylocentrotus droebachiensis | reverse complement strand
TTTGTGCCTAATTTTCATGTCATGATTGCTCATTTTATAATTACTTTTTTCCCATTTTCCGCCTTTGTGATTTATGCCTATCCAGTGGTGGGCGCGACTTCACTGGCGCCATTTAAATCCCACCAAATCCTGACCACGCTACGTCCCAATCGCAAGCCATAAACAAGAATACATGTGCGTGATCAAAACGAGTTCAGCTCAAACCCATTCAACAAAAAATTAATATTTTAATTGTAACAATATCGGACAAATTTTACAATATAAATAATGAAATAAATATATATTATAGTATGGTATTTATTTATTCAGGAAAAATAGGGATTTT
The DNA here is from genome assembly GCA_035222895.1 of Strongylocentrotus droebachiensis. Taxonomy (NCBI): domain Eukaryota; kingdom Metazoa; phylum Echinodermata; class Echinoidea; order Camarodonta; family Strongylocentrotidae; genus Strongylocentrotus; species Strongylocentrotus droebachiensis. The sequence continues at coordinate 897,175 of JAVYIG010000038.1, read as the reverse complement.
ATATTTTTCCTATTGAAAATAAAAAATTATAAAAACACTTATTGACGAGCCTGAATCTCTATTCAAGATGGCAGCTTTCATGACTCTAACATTAGACAACAACCGTCTCGGAAAATCTTTTAAAAATATCATTTATTGACATATTGAAAACATGATTCTTTTAAAATTGAAAATAAAACACGATTCAAGACGGAAATACAAATGTAAGTAGTATTTTTCTTCACAAATTATTACGTTTAGAGCAGTTTTTTAATGTGAAATTCGTGCTGGTCGGAAGCAGTGTGCAGACGTCTTCCGTGCTGGTCGGGCCCGGCAGGCTGGCCGGCCCGCCCAGTGCCGACTGCCGTGGCTATAACGCTGCTTGCTATTATATTACGGAACCCCGACCCGAACCAAGTTCGGGTGAAAAATTGCCGAACTCTGCCGAACCGAACCGAACATAGCGTCTGACTTACAGCACTAGTAGTAGGGGTAGACAACATTGTAGTAAAGGTAGAAGTTACAGACGTAAAGGTAGGGTGTCTGATCGCGCACCCGATGTTGTGTGCTAAAATTCTTCCCATAGAGATTACACGCATCCCTATGCAGTCTACGTGCATTGCGCGACCATGCAAACATTTTTTTTTTTTTAATTTGAGATTCAAACCTTTATCTGTTGTGATCCTGAAGGTGATACTCAATAAATGAGGTGTCATATGAAAGAGCAGGTGAATTCCAATATTTCTAAAGGGGCGTAGCCCCCGAAATTCTAAAAATATCTTGGTCAAAACAGCAATTGAAACATTGTGTCCTGGCTAACTCTGAGGTTTGTCACTTTTGAGATATGACGCCCCGATCGATAAGTAGTCCCAGTCCTAAGGAACAATTCTATGTGCTTATATTTTCGCTAGCCCCCAGGGATCACAACTGATAACAGTTTAAAAATACCCTTCTCGCTATTTGGTGGATCAGCTAATTAGGAGGCGTGCGCTCCGCTCAGTCCAAACCATGGTTACATCGCGTAACATCTCCGCGTACGAACGAAACCCCAAATTCAATAGTGAAAGAAAGTATGGGTGGCCATTCCTGGCATAGAACCCGGAAGTGAATACACGTTATAGTCAATGGCAATATCGCGGAGACATCTCCGCGATATTGCCATTGACTATAACGTGCATTCACTTCCGGGTGGTATTGTGCGACGAACGCTAACCATACTAGTCAATGGCACATGTCGCGGAGACAGCGTAGCTCAAGCTGCAAGTCGCGGATTGGCTTAGCAGCATGCGTACGATATGCATACGCTTGCATATCGCGCGATACAGCTGTTTGGCTAAATTTAGCAAAACAACATCACTCTGCGTGGACGTCTTTTTCGTCGATTTTGACCAAAATGATATGAATATACCAGCGTTTTGGAGGGGCTGTAACTTTTGATAGAAACATCGGTGAGACTTGAAATTTGAAATGTATTATTCTGATAACAGTTTTAAATTCAAATATCAAACAAAAATGGTGAAAAACGATCCCAAATTGAAAATTGAAAAATCGTTCAGACACCCTAGTAAAGGTATAATAGTAGAGCATTTACCTATTTTATTAGTGCTATCGTTATCACTTTTATTTGCTGTCGTCTGAGGCGCATCATGTCCCGTTGTTCCTGATTGGCCACTCCCTTCATCACATGACTGTTTGGAGGGAGGAGCTCCCGCCGAGGTTCTACTTGGTGTGTCCTCTGCCTGGTATGAACTACGGTGTGACTCGAGATTGGAGATCGCTAAACTCCCAACGGCTTTGACTTTGATTCGTATGACTTGGCCTGGGAGATAGGCTAATCCTACCGACTGACATTCTGTGATCTGGACGGGAGAAATTCAGGTTAAAATCAGACCAGAGTCTCTATGGCGGTAACCACACCTGCCGATTCCCAAGATCACCAAAATATCATTTGGTCTTACACCTAACATGTCTTCAAAAGACTTTTAAAAACTTGCCCAAGGGAGGGAAGGTTCTCAATAAATATCTCTCCTGAAACTGTGTTGAATCAGAGGACAATTCAATTTTGAGCGTTTTGAGGACCAACAGAATAGCCGCAGTGATTAGAGGCTAGCATGTCAACCGTGTTCTCCATTTTGTTATTTTATACATTCAGACTCTTGTTCAATCATTGGTTCTTTCCTCAAGAGTTTTATGTAATAGATCTACTTGGTTGGGGGCATAGTGTAAAGTCAATAACACGAAACATATGGTTGGTTGGTTTATTGATTTTATTTCAATTTTTCATAACAAGGACAACTGGTGTGACCAGCTATCAACTATTATCTGTTGATACCGAAACTGGCTTTTGTTAGCACTTGCACAATATATAACCCCCAAAATACACAATATATACCCTTAAAAAAGAAACTAAACAAAATATACAAATCAACAATCAAAAAGACAACTGGATTAGTCTATTTAGAGCCATATAATATAATGGCTCTGTTTTTCCTGAGGGGTCAGGTATTAACCATAATTGCTAAACCATAATCCTTGCTTGTTGAATAAATGATTTTGTTTTTAAATTCAGAAATAAAAAACAAGAGACAAGTATTACTATCATATACTAGACAACAATTGTCCTATCACGCTTACTTCCAAAGTGGACTCATCAGCGCCATTTGTCACCGCAGCACGTCGTGCCTTGGCTTCTGCGGTCCTGACTGCTTCTTCACGCGAGATCTGAGCGACGTTTACCACATAGTCTACTGTACCGCTGACTTGACTTAGAGACGCACCCACTGCATTAGCAGACTGTCATAAAAAAAAAGAGATTTAAAGGAATGAAGATTATTACGTTTGCCAATTTGACGTTTATTGGCAGAAACATGCAACCACAGAAATTGTTCCAAGGCCAGTATCCTATACTAACGGAAGGCAACCCTAGCCTTTACCCTAAACCTTACTAAGACTCAATTTTGATGCTGACCCTAACCCTATACCTATGACAAAATCAAGCCTACAGTAATTGAATCTTGAACAAACCGAAGATTTACTTCCTTAATTGCAGGTGAATAACAGAAACACAGAGACTTGATACCATGACACATACAAATTATATGAATATTCCAAAATGTGAAAGTATAAAAAAAGAAAAATCACTGCAATACCTTCTGCATCATTCATTAGCAGTATGAAAATAGGGTTTATCTATTCATTCATAACAAATAATTTGAAACTAGAATTTAAATCGTCACGAGGACGATTAAGGTGGTCTGTCTTCAAGTCTTATGATAGATTATAATATATTGAGAAAGGGAGAAGTTATATAGACATGTAAACAATGATGATCATGATGATGATGATGATGATGATGATCTTGATAGTAATGGTGATGACAATGATGATGATGATGATGATGATCATGATGATGTTGATGATTATCATCAACAGACCATGATGACATCAGACTGAAAAAAATGAGAGAACATTTAGATAGTATATAGTCTCAGCTACAACATACTTAAAAATCAACAAAAATCAAGCCAAAATAACGGCTTTGAATCCAGATTTGAGAAAAAGTCATCTCCCATAAGGATTACACGCAAAAAGTAATGGATCAAGTGATAATAGGGTAATAATAAAGTAAATATGGTTGTTTATTACATTATTTGCGATTGTACGTGTTTTAATGAGCAAAGGAGATGGTACAGTGAAAGGTCAAAAAGAAAAAAAAGTGAAGAAAAAAAATTGTTGGAGACGCCCGGACTTGAACCAGGGACCTCGAGGTCGGAAGTCGAGTGCGTTACCGATATACCTAAACATTTCCCATAGAGATTACACGTAAACGGAAAATGGAATTCTCAAATCCCACTTTGTAAGTGAAATATGAGCATGATCCCGGCATCTGAATGAAAAATAAAGGGCACACTTGTGATAGCTTATTGTCTCAGCTACAACATACTCAAAGCTCAGCGTAAACAAAGATAAAACGACAGAGATATTGCTCGCGAAAGACGAGAATGTAGAATCCAGTTTTGAGAAAAAGTCATGTCCCATAGAGAATACACGCAAAATGTAAAAAATTGACATGCCTCCTTTAATCGCAAAAATACGCCATGATACCATTGTCAAAATGAAATATTGTGGTAACTGCATTTGTAGAAAATATTCTCAGGTAGAACATATCAAAATTTGAAAGAAAATTAATCAATATTTACAGAGATACAATCAATTTTCTAAAAATCTGCTGACGTCATAATATGCAAATTGAAATTTTGAGTTCGGAGGCCATTATGATGACGTCATGAGTTAATTGAGGGTCAAATGAGACATGAAATCATATCTCCAACTCATAATCTATTTAAATATGAAAGAAATTGGGGGGTATCTATCCATTCTGAAGAGTTAAAATGAATTTTGTATAGGCATGTTTTTGCCCATGTATTGTGGATACAGATAGCGCAGGTCGGCGCGTGCGTTCAACTTTGACAGCCGCTAATTGCGTTATTACTGGTCGGAAAAAGGTAAACAAGGTATCAAAATGCTTGGAAAAATGTAATAAATATGATAACAGAAAAAATTTGGCGATTCTATGTTGCAAAATGCCAGGACGCGCGGATACGCGCGCGCATAATTACGCGCGCGCAAATTTTGAAAATGCTTAAAATGGCCTGAAACGTATGCAAAATTAATTTGGAACGAATCGAAGAATTATAAAATTTTGATGCGCACGTACGTGCGCGTCGAGGTGCGCGCGCGGAATTTGTTGACATTTTTAGTTGACCTTTGACCTGAAGTTGATGTATACCAAATATGGTTTATTTTTGATTACTCGTTATCGAGATATGATAATGACCTGATTTTTACAAAATGGCGCCTGGATGACGTCACGATGACCTAATGACCTTGAAAAAGTTAATTAAACTTGAAATCATAGGGCTTGATGACTGACACAAATTTGAAGGAAATTGACCATGTCGATTTCGAGTAAACGTGTGGTAAAAAAAGTGTACGGAAGAAATAAAAATAAATAAAGAAATCACGAAATCAATAGGTGATCTGTCATCGACAGACCACCTAAAAATAAACCCATTTGTATTTGGTAATAAGGTGAGAAAAATCGAGACTGGATGCAATAATATTGAAAAAATGTTGCAAATGATATGAAATTTATAAATTACAAACGTATAATGATTGTAATAAGTTCCTCGTCATTAAAACTCTGGACGGATGATTTTCTTTGATAATTTTAATACATTTATTCTTAATTCTATTAAAGGTAACAAAATAACTGTTAATTATTCTTAGAGAAAAGCAAAATTTGAACCTGATAATGAGGTGGTTTGATGAGACGAGAAGCTCCTCGAAGGCCACGATTCTCATCGATTAGAATACTCCCTCCTCCAACAACGATGACTGGTACATCATCACCGCTGATCTGAAATGTAATATGGTAAGAAACAATCATTACTATAAATAAAATCATTGCAATTCAACAATAGGTTACGAATGTCTTACCAAAACCATCTGGACGAGGTAGGATATGTTTTTCCCTTGGAATTTGGTTGAAATCTGCCTCAACAGGAATGTGATATTACTGACAGACATACCTATTCTAGTACCTACTTCTCTTATTACAGTTTCCCCTTATCTTCGTCTCCATCCTTTTTCATTCAAGTTCCTTGATATTCGTCGTTCCACCTCCTTCATCATCATTGTGTTTAAAGGTTACATTATTTTTCGATCATTTTTTGCCGTCTTTTTATTAAAGTTCACTCAAATTCGCCTTCTTTAATGCTTCTTGATCTCATCATCCAATTAAGAATCACAGTCTTGCAACGTTTGACAAGTTTTCCGTTAAAGTCAACTTCCCTGAAAGAACTTGTGCAACCATACAAGATTTAAAATGAAAATACAAACCTTGACTTGATCGATGACCTCTTCCACCATTCGGTGCATTTTGTCCACAGCACTGTCTACAACGGTCTTGGGAATCTGATTGACCTTAGCAGTGTCCCCTTCTATTTTAGCAAGGCCCGCTGCTACGGCAATATCCGTGGCTGTGAGAGTGTTTCCGCCAAAAATAAGGCCCTCACTAAGCAGACGATAACCAACACTACTTGGACCAACAGCTATGTTCTCCTGTCAAAAAAGAAGAAGTTAGAAACCATTTTCGTGTAGCTCTTCAAAACTGGTGTTAATATTTTTCACCTTGTTTGTGATTTACTATTAAAGGATATGCATCTCGAAGGTTAATTGTTCAGATATTATTTAACATAATTTGGGGATAAAATGCAAGCACAATTGGAAATAAATGGTATAATAATAATTAAAAACATAGAAAAAATGAAATATTCTTCCAAAATGTAAGTTGTAGATAACCATGAGCAGTCTCCTTGCGTTTTATAAACTCACAATGAAAAAAAAAAAAAATCAGTGGAATATAAAATAATTTATCAAAACTATAAGCTCCATACCGTAATTGTTGAGGGAGTAAAGGCAGGGTTAACTTTCTCCCTGTATCTTAGGATTGACACCCCTACCCAGGAAAAGATCAGGACTGAATTTGGTTTGGGAATATTGACCGACCCTTCTCATATCTCACATCAGCCGACCTTCAGACCACAAGTCAATTTGCCCTCAATCCAAATCCCTGGTGGCCCACTGTGAACACTCCACAAAATCCCCATGGCAAGTCCGCCCCTGTCCCTGCCATATACCCTGCATCTTCCTCACCGTATGTTCTCCTTGCACCAGCGAGCCACCACCAAGACCGATGCACTGAACATCAGGCATCCTGAAGTTGGTCGAGACTCCTGCGATGTGGCTCCTGCTCGCTGACTCCCGTGGGAAACCTTTCAGCAAGTAGCCGACGTCGGTCGATGTCCCACCGATGTCGATGACAATGGCATTGTCCGTCACGCCTGTGGAATCGTTGCAGAATGTGTCACAGATTACATTTCTTCTTCACATTTACATGCGAGTAGAATTGTGCATCAATTGGAACTTAACTGTTGATGTTAAAGTTTTTAAAGAAATCCTAGGACTAAATCTTTCTTTTGCTGATTAACATGACTTCACTAAGATAAATCACTTCAAGTGCAATGACCGTAGATGCTAATATACAATAAATTCTGTCAATATGTTGCATAAAAACTATAAAAGCTAGATAATATTGAGAATGTTCAATTGTTCCTTATTATTGGCTCTTTCAACTTGCATCACATAGTCCTTTGTATATACATCGTACACCTGGAGTTTAATAGGTAAACCATTAGGCTGTAGACACGTATTAAGATTTGGAAGACAATGAAAAGAGACTACATTTGTATTTTGGGATTAGAGCCTTTCCTGTGATACCATTTTTAAGACAATTTTAAGAATCTTTTAATTTTGTCTGCACATACCTGACAAATGCGCTGCTCCTCTCATGCTGTTTGTCGGACCAGATGAAAATGTACGCACCGGTAGATCAAGCGCCAAGTCAGAACTAAAACAAAAGAAAATACAGTAACTTACAATGAGGAATGATACCTATCGTACCGTATCAATTTCCATTGTCACCACCATCATCATCATCATCATCATCCCCATCATTATCATCATCACCATCAGCACCATATCATTATCATCATCACTATCATAATCATCACCATCATCTTGCATTGATCATCACCATCATCATCATCATGCATCATTATCATCAACGTCATCAACATCACTATTATCATCATCATCCTGGGTCATTATCAATGTCACCACCATCAACATCATCATCATCTTCATCATCATCGTAATCACCATAATTCTTTATATGACCCTAATCCTAATAAAAGTAGCGTTAAACTAGTGGTTCGTTAGACTTAAATGATGTCATCTCTCAAAACAAATCACCTGATTATCGTGCCATCATTTTGCGTCATGAAGAATGGACACTGAATGTCCAGCTCTCTGAGAGCCTGGTGGAAAGCATGGACCGTCTCTCTGCATAAGGGCTTCAGCGACTCATTCAAGATGGCAGCGTTCTCCCTCTCTAGGAGCCCCATCTGACCGATCTCATGAGAAAGTGTCACGCTTGCCTCCTTGTAATGTTCTCTTATTAAATCCCTAACCTGAAATTCAGAAGAATTAGAATGACTGCACAGTTAGATTTTCTAAAATTTCACCTTTAATGTCATAATGGTGATATTCCTATCAATCAAATTACAAAATTGGTTATAATTTGGTATTGTAAAAAGTAAAGACATATAATGAACACATAGGTCCACTCATTGTTCGTATTTGATGGCTCATATTTTGTTTCTCAGTTTAATGAACGAACCACCTGGAGTAGGAAACCACACATTTTAAACACGGAATCTTTGGAATAACAAAAATGCATGTTCCCAAAAGGCGCTATTTGCTGATCTGGGAACTGGACATGCGTCAGCGTATGAAATGGTCTGCAAATTGATGCCATAAAAATTTATTTGATAACATGAAAGCTTGCCCGACACAACAACACGTAATCTATGCAGACTGGATTCCAAGTATTGTAGTTCATTAATTGATAACAGGTTAATGGAATAACTTGTCACTAGGTCCCCAGGAAAGAAAATCCATAAATTTGATTATGTTAATAAATTGGTATATTGCCTCAATGCAGGAAATAACACAACCAAATTTCAGAGGCCTATATGCATGTAATAAATCACTAAATTGAATGACTTCAATACTTTAATACTTCAATATTAGAACCAGATTTATTGGTACCTGGTTTTCTTGGTCGTCATTGATGGGTGCGAAGACGCAACTGACTACAATGTTCGTGATACCTCTTCCAAGGAGTTCATTCAAGCATGTCAGAACCTCCTCAGGGTCAAAACGGGTAATCGTCTGGCCATCATAGTTATAGCCACCGTTCAAGAAGTAATGTGAATCATACACTGTCTGGGATATGATAGAAATGGTACCGAAAAAGATTCATGAAGGAAAATAAAAAGTGAACAATAATAATATCCACTGTAATTTTGACAGACGGCTAGGAATTAGAAATGACCTTTTGCCTAAAAATCTCTTTTTCATACAAGATGATTGCAGCAATGATTACAAAGAAATTAATGATTGCATACAATACTTGTCATGCTTAAAATGGCACTGGGTATTGCTAGGACATTCTGAATGAGGGGGAGGGGTATATGTCATATATGAACGAAATAGTAATTTGTAGTTTTCTGTGTTTTATCTTATCTATTATCCTTTACAATGAAATAACAATGCCGTTATAATGTGTCATCAAATTTCTCGCTCAGAACATGCAGTAATTTTGATAGTTGTGTAAAAAGCTTGAGCACCCACCCCTCCCCCCTCTCTCTCACTCTATCTCGGTCAATTGTACCCATACGGCTTGATCTTGGTTAGCAAGGGTAATAGGTTAAAGGTCATTACCTGCTTGAGGTCATCTGGGAACTCGATACATGGTTCAAGAGCTCGGGAGGCGGTCCCGCATAGCCTTAGGATGGCTACACGGGTCAAGTGACGCCGCTGCAACACTGCATTCACAAAATGAGTGGTCCCGATGTTCACCTGACGAAAGTTAGTTGGTTGACCTTGTTTGAAAATGGAAAAAAAAGTGGAAAGGAATCATAAATACATTTCTAAACTTCTTTTGCCAAATGCAAGTTAGGAATATAGCTTTAGGTTTAACTGAATTATCTGAATGCAGGCCTTTATGTTTACCAAGCGACAAGCACCTGTTCTTGTATCTCAATACTGAATGCAAATTGTATAGAAACCTACATTTGCTGTTGCTAGGTCCGACAAACATTTTGCATGGCTTGCCTAAAACACTCAACAATATGTAATGTGCACAGTTTGCATTCTGATTATTAAAGGGGCTGTAGCATGACGAGACTGTCTTTCCCATGGCCTGACTCAGGGCCAATCGGGTAAAATACGTCTACGGACGACGCCACCACAGTAGGCCTACGCACTCACACGAGGAGAACTTTGGTCTGTTTCTCGAACGCTAGTTAATCTAGTCCATTCGTTTACGTGCAGTTGTCCAAGAAGTCGTAGATGACGTTAATCAGTATTTGCCTTTTTCCTCCCTTTAAAATACAATGATTCCTAACAGGTGCATGAATGATTTATAACGAGGCACTTAACAAAGATGGTGACCTGAGGCATATTTGGGGGGGGGGGGAGAGTTTTTTCGGGGGGGGGGGGGGGGGGGGGGAGGGGGGTCATTTTCCGGGGGGTCATTGTCTAGGGGGTAATTGTCCTGATATGCAAATATTTGTAGTTCAATAGTTAGAATGTGAATTGCTCACATTAATTGTTGCTAGGTAGAACAAACAGGGCTTGTCCTACCTATCAACATGTAAATAATGTTTGTAACAAGTACTCAATTTAACAATGATTTGTGGATAAAATTTGATTACATTATGGAAACCCGGGGGGGGGGGGGGGGTAGGCCTACTCACATATTAGGACATATGGGGGTGTGCCGCTCTATGGGTAACTTTTTCTCAATAATCCCGAGACATGGGTCCCACTTTTAACAAAAATAACATTAAAAATGGGTCAGTTTTTTCAAAATATTCTATATTTGCAAAAAATTTAGGTGTAATTTGCCAGAAAAACACCTGAAAATTGTGGAAAATGGGTCTTTTTTGGAGAAAAATGACTTGTAATGATCCCTAATGATGGGTAGGGGTTTCGAGGCTTGAGCGGCACACCCCCCCCCCCTCCACACCAAATCGGATGGAAACGGTCTATTGCATGCAAAGCGAGTTGAATGGGGAGAACAAATTAAGCACAAACATCATTTTGAACTATAGTAGTACATACACACGCATACCTTGTTCCTGGAGTAATCTCATGAGGCTCTGGATGGAGTGTTTCACACCCCCTGTCACGTCCCGAGTGGTTGGTTCCTTGGCCACGCCCATCACATGACCCTCACGAAGGCACACGGCATCCGTGTAAGTCCCTCCTACATCCACGCCCACAATGAGATTTGAATCTGCCATGCAGAATTAAACCTGATAATGATATAGTGATAGAAAGTAGGAGGCGAGTTGGCTCAGTCAGTAAGGCGTCTGCCTGTCGAACCAAAGATCCCGGGTTCGAATCCCACCCAGACGGATGACTGAAGCCTGCGTTGTGTGTTAACGTGACCTTGTTCATAGACGCAGGCTATGATAAGTGGAAAACACTCTGTCCCTCGCTCGGCCCGGATAGGACGTTAAATGGAGGCCCCGTGTAGAGAAGAGTCACTACCTTTGCACGTTAAGAACCCACAGCACTATTCGTATAAGAGTAAGGGTAAACACTGGTGTAGTGGTCCACCTGCACACACCCCAGTATAATACGATAATACTCTGTAAAGAGGTATGTACTCAAAAATGGAAGATTGCTAACGATGTGCATGAATACACCATGTATAAAATGACCACTCAAAGCAACGCACACAATAAGAATGCACACACTGTCATATAATCGTATACAAAATAGCCAAGGTAATCAGCGAGGCGCTCACAGCGTCATCCGTTTGGCAGCAGGCCGAAGAGTAGACAGAAATGGGTCATTTCTTTAATAAAAACTGACAATTGTTGACATTCCCCATACACAAAATATGTATAGAGGCGGTCAGAGGAGCCAGATGCAATCTCAGCGGAACAACCGTCGATATCAGAGACTGAAGCTTTCCGTCTAGCCGCCGGAGAGCTGAATGCAAAGCACGGTTGCAAGCATAGCAAAGTTCCATGCGTATGTTTGTATTTCTCTAATTAATGCCATGCATATGCATACAAGAAAATGAATAACCTGAATTCGGAATATTTATCACTGCCTCATTTTTTATTTCACGTGTAAGTGTCAGTAGTGTTGCCAGTAGATCCAGGAATCACGTTAAACTCCTTGGCATGCAAGCCTAATTATCTTGCTAAGTTAAAATAATGAAGAAACAAAAAACTCATTTCACTTGAATGACAGGCTAGACACTTAAGTCGAGGGGAAACCCCTTACCCGTAGTTTGCATAACAAAGAAAGATCGGCAAACCTATAGCAAAACGTTCCTTTTCAATGATCATCTGTAGCACAAATTGGTCTTTTAGGTGACATTGATTTTATAATGCATTGTGTTGTTCCTATTCCCAATGATATTACACTAACGTACAAGTTTCATACCAAATACATTTTTTTTCATGTCTAAAAAACCCGGGCTAAAACACACACACACCGTAGATCGAGTATGAAGATTCCTGAGGTTGTGGGGGTGACACAGCCTACCCGTGTCCCTCCTTTTGAAATGTGAGTGGCATCCAAAAACGTGTTCCCCTTATGAGGACGTGACATTATTTTATTTCTGTTATTTTTGTGTATTCTTATTATTAATAGTAGTAGAAGTAGTAGTGGTAGTAGTACTAGTAGTAGATAGTAGTAGTAGTAGTAGTAGTAGTAGTAGAAGTATCATTATTAGTAGATTATCATTATTATGTTTGTCATAGAATTTTGGAGAAAAAGGGTCTAAAAATACGAATGACGAATATATCATTATATTTTCATATTTGCAACAAATGATTGTAGGAATACCATGACCTCTCTTTAAAAAAAAAATTGGATCCGCCCCTGTGCTAGAGGGCACAGATTTCGTGGCATTGAGTGTAAAAAAAAAGAACATTGATTTATAATTAGAAGCAATATTTCCATCCTTTGTTTTGTATGAATTGTTCTTCTTTTGTATACACTTTGTTTTGCCGAATAAATAATAACAATAATAATAATAATAATAATAATAATAATACGCCCTAGATCCAGCTTTGAAACAAAAACTGTTTCACGTACATGCTAGGAATGAGGCGTCTCTCTTTCTCTCTCTCTCTCTCTCTCTCCCTCTCTCTCTATATATACACTCTTCATCATCTCTCTCTCTCTCTCTCTCTCTCTTTCTTCATCTTCCTCTTTTTTTTTCTCTCTCTCTTCATCTCTCTTTTTTTTAATGTATATATCTCTCTCTTCTTTTTATATACATATATTTCTCTCTCTCTCTCTCTCTCTCTCTCCCTCTCTCTTCGGGGTTCGCGGTTTTATTATATGCAATATAATCTGCAAGCTTTTTCCACATTGGAGCAATTACTGTGCATTTACAAAATATATGAATCAAGGTTTCAGGAAGCTCCTGACAGAAGTAACACAAAGGACTATCCCTTCTTCCAATTGTATATCAAAATGAGTTTAGGGCTATGTCATTATAAATCATTTTAAAATAAAAAGACATTAACTGAGTTTCTATAGTGCATTTGAAATTATGTGTGTGTATAACAGACCATTCAATTTCATCTCTATCCAAACCAAGCCACTCTCCCCACTTATTACAAATCTTGGCCTGTAACGATTTATCTTTGTTACGTTGTACCGCATAAGCATAGCTAGGCACTTTCAACTTCCTAAGCAACTCAAAAACAATTTTATCAAAAATATTCTCATGAACATCTTAAATAAACTAATCTGAATATAAATTTAGTATTGTAAATATGTATTGTAACATTAACAAAAATCACAATACACTAGTTGTGTTCATATTTTAATACATCTAGTTTTCTTAAGGTTTTCGTAACATTAGATTATGAGTAAATATATTTTTTCCATATATAGCTCACGTCATTTTCTTCCCAATTTCACCTGCCAATCAATTCCATTGCTTTATAATCATAATATTGAGCGTTAATTGGATGGCATACTATTTGCCGAATGTGATCATTCTACAACACATTTTCATTATGAACTATCCTGTCAATAATTGGCTCATATTTCACCGTCACTCTCTTTAATGTAAAAGTCAGCAAATCTACCATCGACTCGTTCAGGAAATGACTGTCTGATGCTGTGGTGGTCCCGAGCTCTATTATCCGACATCGAGCAATAGATGCTTATTAAAGACTAGTGAGTGGACAGTTCTAGACGGCTCACATTCTCGATTTAAATTCACTGAGTAGTCGGCTCTCATGGGGAATTCGACACCGTTCGGGTGTTTACCCAATAACAGGTGTTGTCAATCACCAGGGTTAGCCTTGAGTTTTATGACCATTGGACCTTATGTAATGCTTTGATTTGCCCGAAGACTCTCGAGCTCTCCGAGAGAATAGGGGGTAATTCTTGACTGGACTATGGGTTTGCTGTGTGCAAATTTGTACCCCCATTAATGGTATTTCCACCAAGTCTGGTGTCAGCGAATTATGGCCTTCTGCACATGGAAACTGGCGATCCGCTCCCTTTAACTCAAACCCTTATGAAGGGTTTACAACCGGTTCTGAGTGTATTATGGTAGCTTTGGAAGTCATTTTGATCGATGAGATAACTATATTTCAGCGACTGTGACTTTGTTCGTCATTTAAAGACACAAACACCAACTGGATGTCACCCGTTTATGAGTCATTCTGACTCACTTCGGAGTTGAACACTTTCTACCAACGAATACTTCATGGTATGACAGAATTTCACGCATGGGGAAAACTTAGGCAGAACATGGACTTCATGGTCAACGGTCATCGTTGATACAGTTTTCCTGGCTGGACACTGTCAGGTTTGTTTGTTAAGCTACCTGACCTTAAATCGTTTGGCCTAATTATCTGACACTCCAGGTCTTTACAAGTAATTCGAGGTGATGGATCACGTATATCCTGCACATTGAACTTTCGGTGGCGACCATTCTTATTGACCGACGACCTGACTGTAGTATTCTGTACTGTAGTTTAACCGAGACAAAGCTTCAGAATGGCCGAAACTGTTTCTCCCCTGGCTAATGGAACAGAAGCTGATCCTCCAGTTCTGAATACCGTTGATATCTTACTCCTTATTAGCAATTCACTTTATTTCGTGATCGAAGTGACTTTGAACAGTTTCATCATCGCCGTTTTAGTGCGTGAACGAGATCTCGAGTCAACGCAGATTGGACAAATATTGTACCAGAGCCTCGCATCCGTTGATATCGTATATGCCATTCTCTATCGTACTTTTACAATTATATACAGATTATCCGGAAGATTTTTTAACATAAGCAAGGAAGTTTGCCTGACAGTTATTTTCTTGAGTCTACTAAGCTATAATTTGTCTGCTTGGATGCTGTTTGCCATCGCTTTGAACAAGTTCATCTTCATCAAGTACCCATTAAGGTACTTCCGTATAGTCACACTGCGAAGAATGGTTTGCCTTTTCGCGATATGCGGGGCATTCTCGCTCAATACTGTTGCCATTCTACCTTTCACAAAATTTCCCTTTACTGGTCTGACTGATGGATGTTCGTTACTCAGCTTTCTCAGTCTAAGAAATACGTCGAATTCGCATTTGCCTTACGTGGGTATGGTAGTAGGATTTCTTGCCTTTCCAAACATCCTGACGGTATCTTTGACCTTTGCGCTCATTTCAATTGCCATCAAGCAAAGTCGCTTGAATCGTCAGGTTGTCGCTTTGGCCGTTCCTGGTCGCGACCATTCCAATGGCGACAGAGCGTCTTCTGTTGATCGTGAACGTAATCGTTCAAAAATCAGAGGAATCTTAAACGTCGTTTACCTGGTGAAAATTGCATTTATGTCCCTTGTCATGTCACTGGTGATCTCCATGTTTACGTATTTCTACCTGGCAGATGTAAATCATAATGCCATATTGTTTGTCAATGATCTTACGTTCTTTCTATGGTTATGTAAAATGGGTATTCTCATCATCAGCGATGTGAAATGGAGGAAAGCGGTCAAGAAGCATCTAAAGATTAAGGTTCTAGGTTGGTGAGGCGAAGTAGTGGAAGGAAATGGGAGTCACCTGAACACTGTCATTGGATAGAACACTGCCGGCATGGTCGTTGTGTAAATGTGGTGGACCAGAGAGCTAGTCCACCGCTAGACAAACTTTGATACTCCTGTTAACGGAACAAGAGCTTTTTTATCTCAATATCAAGAAGTCAAGATGACAACCATAATGACCATCCAGCATCCCAGAACTCTATGCATTCACATCCGGGTAACAGTTCATTCTGAAAAGAACGAGATCGCAAAGACTCTCAATAATTCAACGTAGGGCAAAGTCAATAGCCTTGTGCATCATATTATGAAAATATGCGAACATGGCACGTGAATCCGAACGTGACTTCTATAGAAAAAAAACAAATGGTAACGACTTTTTGAAGGTCTTTGCGATCGTGTTAAAGTTTATGGTCGCACTGCCAAATAGAGATATCACTGAAATTATAATATAAAATCAAGACAAGGCCTGTAAAAAAAGCAGTTGACAGATCTTAAAAGATCTATCGATTTAACTCTTTATTTCCTACAATAAGTTCCTGTAAAATTGTTAGAAATGACCAAACCAAGGTGATGTTCGTACCTTTTGTAGAAAGCGATTATTATTACTACAACTACTAATAGGGTGCTGTGACTGAACAAACACACAAAGGGTGAGAAAACGCTGATCTAGTAGCATAAAGACTGGTGCCACCCCCCCCCTAATGACTGACTATAAGAACTCGTTTTACGTAAGAACTGCTAACGATTGAAACATGCTCACATGTAATGTAATAAAAAGCCCAACTCTCTCAGCTTCTAAAAACTCACTAAAAGTCCACCTTCATAATATTATGTAAGGATATCTTAATATGATAGAAGTAATTACATAATTCCTCTTGTTGAAATAATACTATTTCACTTTCTCTCACATTGTATTCATATACTCAGTTATCCTTTCATCTACTCATAAATTATCTGAAATAATACTACGTAATAATGATGACCCCTTCGTGCAATTCAATTCCCATTTCTAGTAATTTATAGTACAAATTTTGGCTGTCATCAGTTTAATGTTTGTTTACTTATATTGATATTTTGATATATTTGCATTCTATGAAATGTTATTGAGTGTTTTAATTCATATTTTAAACATTACCTGCTTAATTACTTTTTTAAAGATGTATTTCCTTGTTTCCAATAATGACGTTATGATCATGTATCTTAAAATATTCGTTTACTTGTATCATTATTTTCATCGGGATGCAGCCCTATATATTTATTTTAGGAGTTATTCTAACCTTTGCTACATCCCCAGACTTAATTTTTTGGGGGTACTGATTGTCTAAATTTGAGCCAATTGGCATGTATGACAAAGACAGGATTAGGAAACAATTGGTTTGCGGAAGACTTTTGACATACGCCTTAACCTGGCCATAATTATACATGCCAAATATTTAACATCGATTCGCTCTTCAATAGCATTCGACAAAATAGACGATTCCTACTAACTTTCTGAAACCGCCGGTAGATGACATATTCCTAATGCGAAGCCATCATTAACTGATATTTTACTAATTAGGGTAATGCTTTTTATTCTACAGAGCATCAACCCATGTATTGACTGAAGTAGTGAAGTAAAGGTCAAATTTGATATTCTGTTCACATTTCCCAATAAAACACTGTAGGTTTCTCTTGGCTACACCGTTATCAGCATTATCGGAATGAATGATATTTAGATTTGGAATTGAACAGACGCTCTTCGTGCGCTTTCTGTGTCAATATTTCAACGTAGCAGTTATCTTTAAGCCTTAAGGAACGTTATAACTATGTTAGCAATGGCTGACTATATTACAAGTAACTCCTCAAATAAAACTCTTAATTGAAGAGGGAGATTTTCAAACTATCATTATCGTACGTTTTGTGATTTCATCGTTTCATTTCGTCATTGCAGCCATTCTTAACAGTTTCATAATCCCCGTTCTTTCGCGAGAAAGTGATTTCGAATCCACTATAATTGGAAGAGTACTCTACAACAGCCTTGCATCTGTTGACATTGCCACTGTCTTCTACGCTATAGAAGTTATTTATGCATTTCAAACCAACTTTGATTTAAATCCTACGATTTGCCATTTTCTACACTTCTTATACTTGTTGAGTTTTAACATCTCCGCCTGGCTAATATTCAACATAGCTCTGAACAAGTTAATTTTCGTCCAGTTTCCTCTGAGATACTATTACCTGGTTACATCGTGGAGAACCATTTGCCTACTGCTGATATGCGGGATACTGTCACTGAACACAATTTATGATCTACCTATCATGAATTTTCCGTTCACCGGTGCCATCCTGTGCTCAATAGCGGAGAGTGCAAACGCGAGGATCAACACATCACCGCCTTTGTACGCCAAATGGTTGCTAGGTCTAATCTTAATTCCCATCGTCTTAACTGTCGTCCTAAACTTCGCGCTTGTCTCCATTGTCGTAAAACAATCGCGCTTGAATCGTCGGGTGGACGCAATGGCCGTTGCGCATCTCGACCGACCTGGCGCCTCTGAGAAAGAACCGGGCGTCGACCCGGGCATTGACCGAGCTCGAAACCGTGCAAAACGAAGAGGTCTTCTTAACGTCGTCTACCTCGTTACAACGGCCCTTGTTACGATAATCGTGTCAATAGTAATGGGATACCTGTCGCAAACCGTGAAGGAAAGAGATTACTAAACTCTCGCATGTCTTAATGATTTTTCGTACTTTTTATGGTGCTGCAAAATGGGTATCCTCATCATCAGTGATGTGAGACTGAGGAAGGCTGTCAAGAAATATCTAAGAATACGATTCTCGACCAACGATATTGTTCCGGAGAATTATAGTGTCAGTTGAAAGAATTCATTGCACCTCTTCTATTGCATGTTTCATCTGCATGTTTGTGAAACGATTAGATCATATGGAATTCAAAAGACGATGCGTAAGAAAACCAGACGGGGTACTCGATGTGGAAGGAAGAAGAATAGTCTTCGACATGCAAGTCAAATAGAACTTCATCACATTCATATTTTCTTCAACTTTGTTTAATCAATGTGCACACTGTTCGTTGTATAACAACTGTAATTCACGACTTTGTCTATGAAAGTAATGCTGACGGAAACTTGGTTTACTGAGAGTGACACTGCAGTTTTACGAGAACTTGTTCCCCCTGAGTATCGCATTCTGCATCCACCTAGGACTGGTCGCCGTGGCGGTGGAACTGGTCTTCTCTTCAAAGATTCCATCGATGCTCGTCAAGTTGCCGCTGGTCAAAATGAATCATTTGAGTTTGCTGAATGCCATATTGTATCTTGTAAATCGTTTTGTCTTCAATCGATCAATGTATATAAACCGCCATATTCAGAATATCACCCCCGTCTGTTTTAATGTTTCTTTCTCAGTTCAATAAATACATTTAAGATCACCTTTTGTCCAATGTTCCACAACTAATTACTGGTGATTTTAACATTCAAGTTGATGTAAGCTCATCAGAATCAAGGTCATTTAGAGACCTCCTCGAATCACTATGTTGTACTTAATATGTAATGTTTGGTACTCATTCACATGGTCATATACCCTTAACCTACTTGTTTGTCGCGAGTCTGATGATGTAAATGTTGGCCAACCATGGTCATGTGAATATCTTTTATCAGATCATATTCCTGTCATGTGCCATTTCAATACTTGTAAACCCTTATTGGGTGACAAAAGTGAGCCATGTTGCAAATATTCCCGTTATAATACTAGGATGTTTAGTAGAGATCTTGCAGAAAGTATACTCGGCCAACATTTACATGTACCAATTGATATTTCCGAACTGGCTTCCTTGTATGATATCACACCCAGAAAGGTCTTAGATAAACCAAGAAGTTACCAACACCCGCTGAGTTTTACGAGGCGGCTTCGAAGCTCGGTCAGGCGGCTCTCGCTAGCTAGTTCCCCATAGCTGGTAACTTCTTGGTTTATCCAAGAAGTTTCTTGGATAAACATGCTCCTATGGTTTTAAAACGAGTAGATGTCCGGCATCATGTGCCATGGTACACGGACGAGACTAAAGCAGCAAAAAAGCAATATAAAGAAGACGATGGTCTAGAACAAGATCTGATCACGATCTGAATGAGAAACCAAAAAAGCTAGCAATGCAGCATTTTTTGTTTTGTATGCGGCTCACAGAAATTATCATGAAGATTTAGTAACATATAACAGAGATGACTTAAAGGGCTTGTTCACTGTCATCAAATCTCTGCTTAATTTGTCAAACAAAATACAAGTGATGCCATGTAACATTGATAAGAATATATTTGTGAATGACTAAGGAAAATTCTTTCATGACAAAGTTCTATACATTCACATTGATATTCAAACTAGTATAGATTAATTGATGGAATGGATATCGATTCATCAAGTCTTCTTTTAGTACCTGATAGTATCAAGTTTGACAAGTTTGATAAGTTTAGACTTTTAACTGAACAGGAAGTAGGGCAACTTGTGATGAAGTTCAGTCAGCAAGAACTTGCTCTTTTTGATCCGATTCCAACAAAGATTCTCTTGCAAACCTGTGTTCACATCCATGATCAATAGGGCATTTTAGATTTGCGTGGACTGATACGTGTGACGTCTATTCAAGGCAGTGCATTAACAGGACGTCGATCGTAGCATAGACCTATTGTTTTGGTGCGAATATAAAAGTCCCTAATGTCTCCTTGTCTACCTAAACACGTTACACCTAACATCTGCTTCTCATTCATTTCACTCTCTACCACCGGTCAAAGACGACTTTATCACAATGCTAATTCTTCCATGATATCTCTGCCCCTCCCTTTAGCTCTCTTCCTTTTTCTTTTCTTTCCCCCTTGTTCACAACGTTCTCACTTGTCCCATGTTTATTTCTTTTCGTATTGCTTTTTTTTTCCTTCTCGTTATTTATCTTTCCTTACGTATCTGTTCTCTTTTCTGAATTGTTTTCCTTGCAATTATTCCTTCTCTCCACACAAGTAGTGCTTTATTTAATGTATATATATTTGTTTATGCTGAGGAATGCACAGAATTTTTTCTTTTTTCAATTGTTTTCGATATGTTCAGTAAAATGTTCACTTAAAGATAACCCTCGTGTAATTATATGCTTTTGTAAATATGTTAATTCAAATACCCTTAATTATACACAAACCCATGAACCGGGACCTACATAATACAAGCTTTGCTTTTTAGTAGATCCCCCACTTTATTGATTGATTTATATGATTGTATTCTATGTTATAACTATTATCATGTACATTATGTTTTCTTTATTGTATGTTTAGTTATAATGATTACCATTGTTCATTATGTTCAATTATGTGATATTTGATAAAGTGAAATAAAATAAACTTGAAACTTGAAACAGGCCATTTTCCTAAAGAATGAAAAATCGCCCTTGTTTCACCATTGTTGTTGGTGAAAAGGCCAGGGCTTGATGTTTAATTTAGTAATCTTAGACTATAAGTAACTTACAATACATTTCTAAATTGGTAGAAGGTGCAGCCACACAACAGATTTGAAAGTTTCTTATTGGTAATTCACTCCTTATATCCAATCAGTTTGCATATAAACAAGGGCTCTGGCATTATGAAACATTTTAAAATAAAAAGACCTTAACTGAGTTTCTATAGTGCCTTTGAAATTATTTTTGTGTATAACAGCCCATTCAATTTCTTCTCTATCCAAACCAAGCCACTCTTCCCACTTATTACAAATATTGGCCTGTAACGATTTATCTTTGTTACGTTGTACCGCATAAGCATAGCTAGGCACTTTCAACTTCCTAAGCAACTCAAAAACAATCTTATCAAAAATATTCTCATGAACATCTTAAATAAACTAATCTAAATATAAATTTTGTATTGTAAATATGTATTGTAACATTAACAAAAATCACAATATACTAGTTGTGTTCATATTTTAATACATCTAGTTTTCTTAAGGTTTTCGTAACATTAGATTATCAGTATATATTTTCTCCATAGATAGCTTACGTCATTTTCTTCCCAATTTCACCTGCCAAAAGTGCCAATCAATTCCATTGCTTTATAATCATAATACTGAGCGTTAATTGGATGGCATACTAGAAATGGGCGTCCAATCATTTGCCGAATGTGATCATACAACACACATTTTCATTATGGATTATCCTGTCAATAATTGGTTTGTATTTCACTGTCACTCTCTTTGATGATAAAGTCATAAAATCTACCGTCGTTCAGGAAATGACTGTCCGATGCTGCGGTGGTCCTGAGCTCTATTATCCGACATCGAGATGCTGGACAGTTCTAGACGGCTACATTCTCGTTTTAACTCAAACAACCGGTTCCGAGTGTCGATAATGGTTGCTTTGGAAGTCATTTTGATCGATGAGATAACTATATTTCAGCGACTGTGACTTTGTTCATCATTTAAAGACACAAACACCAACAGGATATCACCCGTTTACGAGTCGTTCTGACTCACTTCGCAGGGGAACACATTCTACCAAGGATTACTTCATGGTATCACAGAATTTCACGCATGGCGAAAATTTAAGCAGAACATGGACTTCATGGTCAACGGTCATCGTTGATACAGTTTTCCTGGCTGATCACTGTCAGGTATGGTTGTTTAGCTGCTTGACCTTAAATCGTTTGGCCTAATTATCTGACACTACAGGTCTTTATAAATAATTCGAGGGACGGATCACGTATAATTATCTTGCACATTGAACTTTCGGCGGCGACCATCTTTCTTTACCAATGACCTGACCGCGGAGTATTCAAGTTTAACAAGACAAAGCTTGAGAATGGCCGAAACTGTTTCTCCCCTGGCTAATGGAACAGAAGCTGATCGTCCAGTTCTGAATACCATCGATATCTTACTCCTTATTAGCAATTCACTTTATTTCGTGATCGAAGTGACTTTGAACAGTTTCATCATCACCGTTCTAGTGCGTGAACGAGATCTCGAGTCAACGCAGATTGGACAAATACTGTACCAGAGCCTCGCATCCGTTGATATCGTATATGCCATTCTCTATCGTACTTTTGCAATTATATACAGATTGTCCGGAAGATTTTTTAACATAAGCGAGGAAGTTTGCCTGACAGTTTTGTTCTTGACTTTGCTAAGCTATAATGTGTCTGCTTGGATGCTGTTTGCCATCGCTTTGAACAAGTTAATCTTCATCAAGTACCCATTAAAGGTAATACAAAGTTTTGGGAAATTTTGAAAATTGGGTGGATAGTGAATCTTTACAATTTTGATATATTTTGATGCCCCTGTGGATGTATTATGAGCACTAAAAAAATTAGCCCCTAAAACACTTCTGTTTTCGAGAAAAATTGAATATAAAAATTTACCGGTGCTCCCGGTAAATTTTGATAAATTTCATATAGCGCCTACGGCCGTACAATGGTAGCTGCGACCATGAAAATCTCAGAATATGTAGTTAGGATACATAATTTCAAAACGGGAAGAGCTAATCGGTCGATTTTAGTCAAGAAACATTGTTTCATCGCTAAATTAATATCTTGACCTTGAGAGGGAGCTATACAACATAAAGAGTTCATTATTTTATAATTTCATAACTTTAGACTCGATTTCAACCGCGACAGCGATCAATGTATATTGTAGGAACGCATATGCTTCCAATATGTTAATTTGAACCAAATTCATGACCCCATACCAAAACTTTGTAATACCTTTAAGGTACTTTCGTATAGTCACACTACGAAGAATGGTTTGCCTTTTCGCGATGAGCGGGGCATTCTCGCTCAATACTGTTGCCATTCTACCTTTCACAAACTTTCCCTTTACTGGTCTGACTGATGAATGTTCGTTACTCGGCTTTCTCAGTCTACGAAATAGGTCGAATTCGCATTTGCCTTACGTGGGTATGGCAGTAGGATTTCTTGCCTTTCCAAACATCCTGACGGTATTTTTGACCTTTGCGCTCATTTCAATTGCCATCAAGCAAAGTCGCTTGAATCGTCAGGTTGTCGCTTTGGCCGTTCCTGGTCGCGACCATTCCAATGGAGACAGAGCGTCTGCTGCTGATCGTGAACATTATCGTTCAAAAATGAGAGGGCTCTTAAATGTCGTTTACCTGGTGAAAATTGCATTTCTGTCTCTTGTCATGTCACTGGTGATCACCATGTTTACACATTTCTACCAGGCAGATGTAAATCATAATGCCATATTGTTTGTCACTGATCTTACGATCTTTCTATGGATGTGTAAAATGGGTATTCTCATCATCAGCGATGTGAAATGGAGGAAAGCGGTCAAGAAGCATCTAAAGATTAAGAAAGTAGGTTAGTGAGGTGAAGTGGTGGGAGGAAATGGGAGTCACCTGTACACTGTCCTTGGATAGAGCCATGCCTACATGGTCGTTGTTTATTATGGTGTGGACCATAGAGTTTGTCCACCACCAGAACAACTTTGAAACTCTTGTAACGGAACAAGATCTTAATTTTATATGACAGAAGTCACGATGACAACCATCATGATCATCCAGCATCCCAGAACTCATATGCATTTACATCCGGGTAACAATTCATTCTGAAAAGAACGAGATCGCAAAGACTCTCAATAGTTCAACCAAGAGCAATGTCAACAGCCTTGTGCATCATATTATGAAAATATGCGAACATGGCAATGAATATTACGTAAATCCGAACCTGACTTCTATAGGAAATACAAATGGTAATGACGTTATGAAGGTCTTTGCGATCGTGTTAAAGTTTATGGTCGCACTGCCAAATAGAGATACCACTGAAAGCATAATATCAAATCAAGACAAGGCATGTAAAGAAGCAGTTAACAGATCTATTTGCTAGAATAAATTCCTGTAAAATTGTTAGAAATGACCAAACCAAGGTGATGTTCGTACCTTTTGCAGAAAGCGATTATTATTACTACTAAAAGGGTGCTGTGACTGAACAAACACACACAAACACACAAAGGGTTGAAGAACGCTGATCTAGTAGCATAAAGACTGGTGCCACACCCCCCCTAATGACTGACTTCAAGAACTCGTTTTACGTAAGAACTGCCAACGATTGAAACATGCTCACATGTAATGTAATAAAAAGCCCAACTCTCTCAGCTTTTAAAAAAACTCACTAAAAGTCCACCTCCATAATATGATAAAAGTATTTACATAATTCCTCTTGTTGAAATAATACTATTTCATTTTCTCTCACATTGCATTCATATTAGTCAGTTATCCATTGATCTACTCATAAATTATCTGAAATAATACTACGTGATAATGATGACCCCTTCGTGCAATTCAATTCCAATTTCAATTATAGCACTCATTTTTGCTGTCATTAGTTTAATGTTTGTTTACTTATATTGATATTTTTGTATTCTATTACATTTAATTGAGTGTTTTTATTCATAATTTTATTGTAAACATTACCTGCTTAATTATCTTTTAAAAAGATTCTTTGTTTAGAATAATAGTTTATGATCATGTATCTTGTTATATTTGTTTACTTGTATCATTGGGGATGCAGCCCTTTACTTGTTTTTCTAACCTTTGCTGCATCCCAGACTTAATGTGTTTTTTTTTTTACTAAATATCTGAATTTGTGTCAAGTTCAAGTTCAAGTTCAAGTTTTATTTCCACATGTGGTTCATAAAAAACAACATGTATGCATACATGTCCAGACATATAAAAAATACACAATTAACAAACAATAACATTAAGAGAAACAAATAGCGAACAT
The DNA here is from genome assembly GCA_035222895.1 of Strongylocentrotus droebachiensis. Lineage (NCBI taxonomy): Eukaryota > Metazoa > Echinodermata > Echinoidea > Camarodonta > Strongylocentrotidae > Strongylocentrotus > Strongylocentrotus droebachiensis. The sequence continues at coordinate 871,695 of JAVYIG010000038.1, read as the reverse complement.
AATCTAAAGTCCGTAAAAAAAAAAACTAAATACATGTAGATATAAAAAAAACATGTGGGGGACCAACAAAGGCCAGGGGCCTGTCGAGGCTAATCCCCAGAACAATATTACATATTTTATATATAAGAACAAACAAAAAAACAAAACAAACCAAAAACCCACAAACGATAGCGACGTACAGTACATGATAAAACAAAATTAAGTTGGCAAATTAAACAGGCAAACAAAAAAATTATATTGTACCAATATAAGTTTGTGAATTGTTTTTATGTAAAATATACAGTTTAAATTTACGTTTAAAATTAGAAAGTGTCGGACTGTTCTTAATCTCTACTGGTATTGAATTCCAGGATTTTACACCAGTGTAAGAAATTGTTGTTTGAGAGAAACTATATTTATATAACGGTAATCTTAATTGATTTGAATTTCTGGTACTATGGCTATGAATTGTACAATTTGAAGTGAAATAATGATTAAAACTATCTGGTAAAATGTTCTTAAAATAGGAGTACATAAAAATTGCAATTTGCAAACTACACATTTGATCAACTTTTAGAATACTCAACTGCTGAAATAAAGGGGTTGTGTGGGCAAGAGGTTGTGAATTGCAAATAACTCGTATTGCACGCTTCTCGAGTACTCCAATTCTATTTCTAAGATACAGTGCACTGTTACCCCATACAATATTGCAATATGATAACTAAGGTAAAATTATTGTGTAATACAGGGTTAAAAGAATCCTCATTGGAACAACAGTTCTTAATCTATTTATTACCCCCTACGGCTTGAGAAATTTTTGAACAAATGTCATCAATATGTAATTTCCATGTTATTTTATCATCAATTGTAACTCCTAAAAATGTTGTTTGTTTAACTTGTTGTATTAAGCAATCTCCAATAAATATTTGTATTAAGTCTTCATTAATGAACTTATTCTTAGGTTTGAATATCATGTAACAAGTTTTATCAATATTTACAGCCAATCGATTAGCAGAGAACCACTTAGTAACATTTTTCATTTCTACGTTCAATACATTATTAACTTCTGCTACATCATTACCTGAAATGAAGAGACTTGTGTCATCGGCAAAGATAATTGAGTATAATACATCACTAATAAATTGAAGATCATTTATGAACAATAGAAATAATAGGGGCCCCAAAACGGATCCTGGGGCACACCAACAGATATATTACATAAATCAGATTTGTGGTTGTCTATAAATGTATATTGTTTACGATCACTGACATAACTCCTAAACCATTTTAGGGGTTTACCTCTTATACCATAGCGTTCCATTTTGTTTAAAAGTATTTCGTGATTAATGCTGTCGAATGCTTTGGATATATCTAAAAATATACCAATAAGAAATTTCTTTTCCTCAAATACTAGAGATATTTTGTTAGTTAATTCTACAAGAGCCATGTATGTCGAATAACCTTTTCTGAATCCAAACTCTCTTTTGTATAAAATCTGATTTTGATCAATATATGAAATAAGTCTCTTATAAACAAGCTTTTCGAAAGTCTTGGAAAAAATTGATAAAAGCGAAATTGGTCTATAATTAGATAATTGGGCTCGATCCCCCTTTTTAAAAACTGGAATAACTTTAGCAATCTTAAGTCCATGAGGAAACACTCCATGATCCAGAGAGAGATTAAAAATATTGCACAATGGTTTTAAAACAAAACAGATAGATTTTTTAAAAACTTTTGTATTAATGTCGTCGTCCCCTGGATTTGCATTATCCTTAATTTTATTTACAATATCTAAAATTTCTGCAAATGTTATGGATTCACAGAACATTGATTGAGAGTAATTTACATTATTTAAAAAACTGTTAAAATCTACATTCAAATTCGGCAAGTTATCAGCAATTTTAGTGGCAACAGTACCAAAATATTCATTGAAACCATTAACAATTACATTTTTATCATCAGTTAATTCACCATTATACAATATAGTTTGACATTGTTTCTTGCCATTAGATTTCTTCAAAACATCATTAATAGCTTTCCAGGTCTTATGGATATTTCCTCTACAACTATTAAATTTATTATTATAATAATCACGTTTACATTTTCGTATTTCATCGTTTACAACATTTCTATAACATTTAAATTTAGCTTTCCTATGAGGAGTAGGATTAGTATAAACCTATGATAAAAAAAAAAAAAATTGCATTTTTTTCTTCAAAGATGCATTAAACCATGGTTTATCACTTTTTTTTCTTTTTTGCACCGTTTTTTTCATGGAAAACATGCATTATAAAGTAAAATATATTGATCAAGAAATGTACTAAATTGTTGTTCAACATCATTTGATGTATATGTATGACAACAACACTGAGGATAAGGAGACAAATTTGTTTGCGGACGACTTTTTAAAATATTGCTCAATCTCATTAAATGTCCGTCAGTTTGACATACGCCTTATAACCCGGCATGTCTTTGCCATAATTATACATGCCAACTAATTAACATCGATTCGCCCTTCAATGACATTCGAAAAAGTAGACAATTCCCATTAGCTTTTTAGAACCGTCGGTAAATGACATATTCCTAATATGAAGCTGCCATTAACTGACATTTTCCTCATTAGGGTGATGCGATTTATTCTTCTGATTTTTAACCAATGTATTGACTGAAGTAGTGAATAAAAAGTCAAATTTGATATTCCGCTCCCACTTCCCAATAAAACACGGCAGGTTTCTCTTGGCTAAAGAGAATTACTGATGATTGTCGTTCAATGTAGCAGTTATCTTAAAGCCTTCATGAACGTAATAACTATGTTAGCAATGGCTGACTATATTGCAAGTAACTCCACAAATGAAACTCTATTTGAAGAGGGAAATTTTCATACTATCATTATCGTACGTTTTGTGATTTCATCGTTTTACTTCTTGATTGCAGCCATTCTTAACAGTTTTATTATCTTTGTTCTTTCGCGAGAAGGTGATTTCGAATCCACTCAAATTGGAACAGTACTCTACAACTGCCTTGTATCTGTTGACATTGCGGCAGCCACTGTCTTCTACGCTCTAGAAGTTATTTATGCATTTCAAACCAACCTTGATTTACATCCTACGATTTGCCATTTTCTTCACTTCTTATACGTGTTGAGTTTTAACATCTCCGCCTGGCTACTTTTCACCATAGCTCTGAACAAGTTCATTTTCATCCAGTTTCCTCTGAGATACTATTACCTGGTTACATCGCGGAGAACCATTTGCCTACTGCTGATATGCGGGATACTGTCACTGAACACAATTTGTGATCTACCGATCGCGAATTTTCCGTTCACCGGTGTCACCCTGTGCTCAATAGCGGAGATTGTAAACGCGAGGATCTACACATCACCGCCTTTGTACGCCAAATGGTTGCAAGGTCTAATCTTCATTCCCATCGTCTTAACTGTCGTCCTAAACTTCGCACTTGTCTCCATTGCCGTTAAACAATCGCGATTGAATCGTCGGGTGGACGCAATGGTCTTTGCGCATCTCGACCGACCTGACGCCTCTGAGAAAGAACCGGGCGTCGACCCGGGCGTTGGCCGAGCTCGAAACCGTGCAAAACGAAGAGGTCTTCTCAATGTCGTCTACCTCGTCACAACGGCCCTTGTTACGCTAATCGTGTCAATATTATTTGTATACCTGTGGCAAACCGTGAAGGAAAGGGATTATTACACTCTCGTATGTCTTAATGATTTTTCGTACTTTGTATGGTCCTGCAAAATGAGTATCATCATCATTAGTGATGTGAAACTTAGGAAGGCTGTCAAGAAATATCTAAGAATACCATTCTAGACCAACGATATTGTTCCGGAGAATAATAGTGTCAGTGGAAAGAATTCACTGCACCTCTCATGTTGCATGTTTCATCTGCATGTTTGTGAAACTATTATTAGATCATATGGAATTCAAAAGACGATGCGTAAGAAAACCAGACGGGGTACTCGAGGTGGAAGGAAGAAGAATAGTCTTCGACATGCAAATCAAATAGAAATTCATCACATTCAGATTGTCTTCAACTTTGTTCAATCAAAGTACATTCTGTTCGCAATAAAACAACTGTAATCCACGACATTGTCTATGAAAGTAATGCTGACGGACACTTGGTTAACTGAGAGTGACACTGCAGTTCTACGAGAATTTGTTCCTCCCCCCTTGGGTATCGCTGACGCTGGTTATATAGAACATGGCAATGATTATTATGTAAATCCGAACCTGGAATTTTATAGGAAATACAAATGGTATTGACTTTTCGACGGTCTTTGCGATCGTTTTAAAGTTAATTGTCGCACTGCCAGATAGAGAAACCACTGAAATCATAATATCATATCGAGACAAGGCATGTAACAAAGCAGTATTTGCCAGGATAAATTCCTGTAGAAGTGTTAGAAATGACCAAACCAAGGTGATGTGCGTACCTTTTGCAGAAACCGATTACAGCAACTCGTAAAAACATGTAAAAACATGTTTGTTTGTTCTTGGTCGTACACACACACACACATGCGCACACGCACACGCACACACTCAAATGGGGTCGAAAGCGCTGATCTATTAGAATAAAGACTGGTGCCCCCCCCCTAATGACTGAGCTCAAGCTACGCCACTGACTATATTATACAAGAACTCATTTTATGTTAGAACTGCCAACGATTGAAACATGCTCCCATGTAATGTAATAGATTGCCCAACTCTCTCAGCTTTCAAAACCTCACTAAAAATCCATCTTCATAATATTATATAAGGAAATCTTGATATAAGTAACGAAATAATTCCTCTTGTTGAAATAATACCATTTCATTTTCTCTCATTTTTAATTCATATAATCAGTTATCCAATTATCTACTCATAAATTATCTGGAATAATACTACGTGATAATGATCCCTTCGTGCAATTTGATTCCCAACTCTTTAGTAATTTATAGTACTGCTTTTTGCTGTCATCAGTTTAATGTTTGTTTACTTATATATTTGCATTCTATGAAATTTGATTGAGTCTTTTTATTAATATTTGAAACATTACCTGCTTCATAATTTTTTTAAAGATGTATTTCATTGTTTCCAATAATGACTTTATGATCGTGTATCTTGTTATATTTGTTTACTTGTGGAATGATATGGATATTCTCGTGTTTACGTTTTCCTCAAAGGTTCATTGACGTACATGTACAAGGCAAATTCCTGGTAGATTTCGCTGGAACTATTTTTACAAACATACATGGTGAATTCCTTGTATACTATTTTTAACACCTGTTCCGAGACGTTGCGCTCTTAATTTTGGCTCTACTTTTTCGGCTTGGCCGATTGGATTAGGTGTCGCTGGGCGTGTCGCCACAGTTGACTTAAATTTAATTAGGCAAATTTGGGAAATAGATGTGTATTACAATTGGAAGGGTTTTTCCTTGTTGCCGGGTCTGTTCACACTATCGAAATAGTATGAGAGAGGAAGTGAGGATTACAGGTGTGTAATAGCCAGAAGCAGGTGGGCTCGCTAGTGTGGACGGACATAGCAACATTTATCCCTTTTTATATTCATTGAATTAATTTCCAGGGTTGTTGGGTCTCCGGGTGATTTGCATCTCTTGTTTGAAAGATTAGAATGTAAGAGACACAGGTGGGTGCGTGAAAGAAGTATGTGAGGAATAGAGATGCGGATCATCCGGAGCGCCTTATATCCGGGGGGGGGGGGTAAATTCGCCAAGAAATATAGGAACTTTTAATACGGAAACTAATTATGGGTGGATTGATATTACGCAAAGCGTCTGTGTGACACGCCTCAATTTTTGGGAGGACGAGGCGTGTCAGTTCGGGGGGATAAAAACCGAGTTGCGTCTCTGGAGCGGGACCTCTTTTCCGTTACGATACCGACATGAGTTGCTAATTTGCTTCAACTGGGTTGCCCAGCCCCAAAAGATGAACTTCGTGATTTATTAATTCTACGTTTATTTAATAAATCTTCAACTCCAATCAAGAATTTGTTTTAATGACTTTGATTAATTATCTTCGTTTTCTACACTTCAAGAACCTAAGTGATACTTTAACATTTTCTGAGTCGGTACTAGGCGGGGCGGCTTTGGCCACCGGGCCGTCTCGCCGTGGATCGCTTCAATTGTATCATTATTTTCATCGGGGAGGCAGCTCTATTTATTTTAGGAGTTATTCTAACTTTTGCTACATCCCCAGACTTAATTTGTTTGGGGGGGGGGGGGGTACTGATTGTCTAAATTTGAGCCAATTGGCATGTCTGACAAAGACAGGATTAGGAAACAATTAGTTTGCGGACGACTTTTGACATACGCCTTATAACCCGGCATGTCTTTGCCATAATATACATGCCAACTAATTACCATCGATTCGCTCTTCAATAGCATTCGACAAAATAGACGATTCCTACTAACTTTCTTGAACCGTCGGTAAATGACATATTCCTAATGCGAAGCCGTCATTAACTGATATTTTCCTAATTAGGGTAATGCTTTTTATTCTACAGAGCATCAACCCATGTATTGTCTGAAGTAGTGAAGAAAAAGTCAAATTTGATATTCTGTTCACATTTCTCAATAAAACACAGTAGGTTTCTCTTGGCTGAAGAAAATAATTTACTGATGATTGTCGTGGTGGCATTCTAATTACAGAGATGCATACAACGTTATCAGCATTATCGAAATGAATTTACCTATAAAGATATTTAGGATTGGAATTGAACCGACGCTCTTCGTGCGCTTTCTGTGTCAATCTTTCAACGGAGCAGTTATCTTAAACCTTCAGCAATGACTGACTATATTACAAGTAACTCCTCAAATAAAACTCTTATTGAAGAGGGAGATTTTCATACTATCATTATCGTACGTTTTGTGATTTCATAGTTTTATTTCGTCATTGCAGCCATTCTTAACAGTTTCATAATCTTATTTCTTTCGCGAGAAGGTGATTTCGAATCCACTATTATTGGAAGAGTACTCTACAACAGCCTTGCATCTGTTGACATTGCGGCAGCCACTGTCTTCTACGCTCTAGAAGTTATTGATGCATTTCAAACCAACTTTGATTTACATCCTACGATTTGCCATTTTCTTCACTTCTTATACTTGTTGAGTTTTAACATCTCTGCCTGGCTACTTTTCACTATAGCTCTGAACAAGTTAATTTTCGTCCAATTTCCTCTGAGATACTATTACCTGGTTACATCGCGGAGAACCATTCTCCTACTGCTGATATGCGGGATACTGTCACTTAACACAATTTATGATCTACCTATCACGAATTTTCCGTTCACCGGTGCCATCGTGTGCTCAATAGCGGAGAGGGCAAACGCGAGGATCTACACATCACCGCCGATATACGCCAAGATGTTGCTATGTCTAATTTTAATTCCCATCGTCTTAACGGTCGTCTTAAACCTCGCGCTTGTCTCAATTGCCGTAAAGCAATCGCGATTAAATCGTCGGGTGGACGCAATGGCCTTTGCGCATCTCGACCGACCTGGCGCCGCTGAGAGAGAACCGGTTGTCGACCCGGGCGTTGACCGAGCTCGAAACCGTGCAAAACGAAGAGGTCTTCTCAACGTCGTCTACCTCGTCAAAACGGCCCTCGTTACGTTAATCGTGTCAATAGTAACGGCATACCTGTCGCAAACCGTGAAGGAAAGGAATCTCTACACTCTCGCATGTTTTAATGATTTTTCGTACTTTTTATGGTCCTGCAAAATGGGTATCCTTATCATCAGTGATGTGAGACTGAGGAGGGCTGTCAAGAAATATCTAAGAATACGATTCTAGACCAACGATATTGTTCTGGAGGATAACAGTGGCAGTGGACAGAAATCAATGTACCTCTTCCATCGCATGTTTGTGAACTATTAGATCATATGGAATTCAAAAGACGATGCGCAAGAAAACCAGACGGAGTACTTGAGGTGGAAGGCAAAAGAATAGTCTTCGACATCAAGCATCGAATAGAACTTCATCACATTCAGATTATATTCAACTTTGTTCAATCAATGAACACCCTATTAGTAATAAAACAGCGTGATCCACGACTTTGTCTATGAAAGTAGTGCTGATGGAAACTTGGTGACACTGCAGTTCTTACGAGAATTTTATCCCCATGGGTATTGTTTTCTTCATCAACCTAGGACTAGTCGCCGTGGCGGTGGAACTGGTGTTCTCTTCAAAGATTCCATCGATGCTCGTCAAGTTGCCGCTGGTCAAAAGGAATCATTTGAATTTGCTGAACATCATATTTCTTGTAAATCGTTTCGTCTTCAATTGAGCAATGTATTTAGCCCGCCATATTCAGAATCTCATCCCGCGTCTGTTTCACTGTTTCTTTCTCAGTTCAATAAATACATTTACGATCACCTTTTGTCCAATGTTCCATTACTAATTACTGGTGATTTTAACATTCGAGTTGATGTAAGCTCATTAGAATCAAGGTCATTTAGAGACCTCCTCGAATCACTCTGTTGTGCTCAATTTGTAAATTTTGGTACTCATTCACATGGTCATACCCTTGACCTACGTATTTGTCGGGAGTCTGATGATGTAATTGTTGGCCAACCATGGCCATGTGAGTATCTTTTATCAGATCATATTCCTGTCATGTGCCATCTCAATACTTGTAAACCGTTATTGGCTGACAAAAGTGTGCCGTATTGCAAATACTCCCATATAAATTCTAGGATGTTTAGTAGAGATCTTGCAGAAAGTATGCTCTGCCAAAATGTACATGTGCCAAGTTATATTTTCGAACTGGCTTTCTTGTAAGTTATCACACAAAGAAAGGTCTTAGCTAAACATGCTCCTACAACCGAGTAGTTGTCCGTCATCGTGTGCCATGGTACACGGACGAGATTAGAGCAGCAAAAATGCAAGATAAAGAAGAAAAGCAGAGAAACGATGGTCTAGAACAAGATCTGATCACGATCTGAATGAGTATAAAAAAAAGCTCGCAATGCAGCATTTTATGTTTTGTAAGCGGCTCAGAACTTATCATGAAGATTTAGTAACACATAACAAGGATGACTTAAAGGGCTTGTTCACTGTCATCATATCTCTGCTTAATGTTACAAACAAAATACAAGTGATGCCATGTAAAATTGATAAGAATATATTTGTGAATGACTGAGGAAAAATCTTTCACGACAAATTTCTAAATATTCAGTGATATTCAAATTAGCATAGACGTGATGGATATAATTGATATTGATTCATCAAGTCTTTTTCTAGTACCCGATGGTATCGAGTTTGACAAGTTTAGACTTTTATCTGACCAGGAAGTAGGGCAACTTGGACAGTAGGACAATCATCAGAGCAAGAATGCTTGCTCTGATGATCCGATTCCAACAAAGATTCTCTTGCAAACCTGTGTTCACATCCATGATCATTAGGGACTTTTAGATTTGCACGTCGACAGCTTTGACTGCAACGTATAACGTAATTTTAAGGTACTGCGCATGCGTCACGTCGTCTTAGTCGGCGATCGAGAATGCGTCAACCTTGATTTTCCTAAATCTAGTACGGTACTAGTATATGCCGCGTGCGCATAAAATAAACAGTTCCTCAGGTAGACAAAGGAACATCCCTTCCCTGCTATTATGTACAAATGTGTAGAACAGGTGTCCATGCATAGTCACCTGTTCTACACAATTTTTACATAATATCAGTGAAGGGATGTTCTACCACAGCAATAGGCCATTTTCGTAATGTAACCAAATTTAATGCATACGTGTTTGTGAAGTGCTTCTACAAATTATTTCATTCACCTGATAGGAATAATAGTATTTCTATAGTCAGAATGCAATTGCATATATTAAGTGTTGCTAGGTAGGTCAAGCCATAATGCTTGTCCAACCTGTCAACAACTAATGTATGCAGTTTGGATGACGAGTGCAATCTAAAAGATTTCTAATTGTAGTCACACTATGAACATGACTGACAAAGAAAGCGGACAAAATATACAGTTCCTCAGGTAGACAATGGAACATCCCTTCACTGCTATTATGTAAAAATGTGTAGAACAGGTGTCACATGCGTATTCACTTTTTTACATAATAGCAGTGAAGGGATGTTCCTTTGTCTACCTGAGGAACTGTATATTTTGTCCGCTTTCTTTGTCAGTGATGTTCATAGTGTCAACATGGGCAGTTGAGTACGTTGACACGCATGATCAGTCGGCGTTCGTCGTGTTCTCGTCCAATCAATCTTAAAGTCCCTAATAGGGACTTTTAGAATTGCACGTTGACAGCCTTGACTGCAACGTGTGACGTCATTTTAAGGCACTGCGCATGCGTCACGTCGTCTCAGTCGGCGATCGAGAATGCGTCAACCTTGATTTTCCTAAATCTAGTACGGTACTAGTATATGCCGCGTGCGCATAAAATATGCAGTTCCTCAGGTAGACAAAGGAACATCCCTTCCCTGCTATTATGTAAAAATGTGTAGAACAGGTGTCACATGCATGTTCACCTGTTCTACACATTTTTTACATAATAGCAGTGAAGGGATGTTCTACCACGTAGCAATAGGCCATTTTCGTAATGTAACCAAATTTAATGCACAGGCCTTTGTGAAGTGCCTCAATACAAACTATTTCATTCACCTGATAGGAATAATAGTATTTCAATAGACAGAATCCTAACTGCATACATTATAGTTGTTGCCAGCTAGGTTGGACAAACATTATGGCTTGACCTACCTAGCAACACTTAATATATGCAGTTGCATTCTGACTATTGAAATACTATTATTCCTATCAGGTGAATTAAGTAATTTGTATTGAGGCACTTCACAAAGACCTATGCATTAAATTTGGTTACATTACGAAAATGGCCTATTATTGAGAGTAGAATGAGGAACTGTATATTTTGTCCTCTTTCTTTGTCTGTCATGTTCATAGTGTTACTTCCTACATGCATGTATATCGTTGAGTGCAATCTAAAAGATTTCTAATTGTAGTCAACATGGGCAGTTGAGTACGTTGACACGCATGGTCAGTTGGCGTTCGTCGTGTTCTCGTCCACTCAATCTAAAAGTCCCTAATGTCTCCTTGTCTACAGGCCATTTTCCCTAAAGAATGGAAAATCGCCCTTGTTTCACCATTGTTGTTGTTGAAAAAGCCAGGGCTTGATGTTGAATTTAGTAATCTTAGACTGTAAGTAACTTACAATACATTTCTAAATTGGTAGAAGGTGCAGCCACACAACAAATTTTACAGTTTCTTAATAGTAATTCACTCCTTCCATTCAATCAGTCTGCATATAGATAATTTCACAGTACATAAACGGCTCTACTCAGGATCAAGAGGGATATTATGATGACAATGGACAAACAGAAAAACACTCTCCTGTTACTACTTGACTTGAGTAGTGCCTTTGACACGATTGAGCACTCCAGATTACTAGAAATGTTGAAGATAAAATGTGGTATCGATGGTGTGGCTCTCAGCTGGATCGAGTCATACTTGTCTGATCGACATCAAAAAGTAAAAGTTGATGGCATTGTCTCGGACTCTTCCCATGTGCCCTTTGGTGTGCCACAGGGGGGGGGGGGGGGGGGTTAGAGGACACTTTTTTTTTTGGTCTCGAAATTTGAAAATGTGACATTTTGCTCCGTTGGGGGGGGGGGGTTAAGGTTAGCTTTTTTAGGTCAGCCATGCGAATTTTTTTTATCTTTTTTTTTCAAATACATAAAAAAAAAAAAAAAAATCCAAAAGGGGGGGGGGGTTTACACACAGAAAAATACCAAGGGGGGGGGGGGTTAACCCCCCCCCCCTGTGTACGCGCTTGCATCAGACAATCCCTTAGAACTCAAGATGAAGTGTTTCAATGTTGGAAAAGTGTATTAATTTCATTCACAGATAGATGCTTGATAGTAATCTTAAGCTACACGATAGTAGGAGTGACATTTTGGTTATCGGAACTTCACAACAGATTTCAAAAATAAGCATTGCTTTTACAGCAAGCAATTTAGGAGTATACTTTGATACTAATTTGAACATGGAAACACAAGTTATAAATATATGCAAATCAACAAATTATCTTCTATACAATCTCAGACGTATCCGCAAATATTTTGATCAAGAAAGTATGAAATTAGTTGTACATGCTCTCATCACAAGTAAGCTTCATTATTTTAATGAGTTGCTGTTTGGAATGCCTGATTCTCTTATAGCTAGGTTACAAAGAGTCCAAAATGCATGTGCAAGACTTGTCTATTGTCGGTCAAAATTCACTTCAACCGCACCTCTACCTCTTCTGAGAGAGTGAGCTCAACTGATTGCCAGTCCATCAAAGAACTTCATTCAAAATTGTGATAATGGTGTATAAATCAGAGATAAATTATTGTTCCAGAGTCCCCATGGCAAAACCAAAGTAACTCTCGGGGACCGTGCGTTTGCCGTCTTGCTGCCCCCAAACAATGGAATAGTTTGTTAATAGAAATAAGAGGCTCTCTATCTCTCAATGTCTTCAAATCAAAATTAAAAACATATTTGTTTAATTAATAGGTTCTATTTTGTAGAATTTTGTAGAGTTTTAACAAAAAGGAGCTTGAACCAGCGCAGCTGAATATAATTTGTATAAAAGCTGCACCGCTATATTGACAATCTGGCACATTATCGCTATGGTGACCCGGATATTGTACGTTCCGGTTTGTAAACATTTGTTACGATAATTCGAACAATTTGTAATACATGTAGGTATTTTCATTGTTACACATGTTTCTTGTAGCTACACATACAACACGAATTCAACTTAATGAATGTATAAAGTAAAACGAAGGTATATAAATAATGGATCCCCACACAGAACTCTGTAAATTCTAATAAAAAAAGGAAGGTTACTGTTTGCAAAGTGAGAGGTTCGGGAACGTTGCTATAGATGATTTAAGAGGACTAAAATGGATTGCTGTTAGTTCAAGTTGATTTTACTGAAGCCAAAATCCCGCTTGTCTACATTATGCTTGCGAGTGCCGAATTTCTGCATCTATCATTTTCTACATCTATATCATGCATTCGCCCATGCTTTCAATAATAGGTGTAAATATAATATAATTGTAATGGGTTCATGTAAAGTGCTCATGTCTTTCAGACATGACACTCCTTGTGCTCCACGGTTATTAACCCGGCTTTAGCATGGCCGCTATCATGGCGCTCTAGCATTTCAAGGAATCAATTCCTGCCAGGTAATCATTTACCTTACCTGAGTCGAGTGTGGCATAAGTGGTGGGAATCGAACCACAAACCATGTGATCCGCAGTCCAGTGCCGTATCCGCTAGACCACAACACCTCTATATTTGAATAACACGTTGGATTGTTTGTCAGTTGTGTTTTTCTGTTATGATACAAAATGATAATAATATGTAAACAAATAATCTGTGATGCCTATTGTTTGCATATAATTTATTTAAACAAATGATTTAACAAAAATAAAAAAAACCTGGCGGCTGTAGGTTTTTTACGCAATACTCGAGGTCCGTGAACATTTTTGCCTCGATCACAATAATGTTTAATTACTTCCCATCAATTGAGATTATGACAAACCACGATTCACCGTCTTTCAAATTGATGAGCCAATTTCCGCCAAGCATCGATAAGCATAATGTCAGCGGGGGAATATTATACTTAACAAACAGATATTATGACCTTTCAAAAAAGTGAAACCCATCCTGTATAACATGTCAAATCTGAACAAAAGACATGTCAAATCTCTATAAGAGAAAGACATGCGTTTAACAAACACGGCGCAGTAGTTATTTTCAGTTGAATGCAAACTCGAAAATGGAACTGATCATTTTTCATACCAACCACAGAGAATTATCATCGCCGAGCCACATGCCAAAGAAGAAGCAATAGCTGTGAAGTGGAATATACCGATCTCATAAAGGAGTCAGGAGGGGATCTCATGAAAGAGCCAGGAGGGTTAAAAAGCATCGTAAAACTGCAGTTAAACGTTATTCTTTATCCACTCCGAAACCCCTTCATCTTCCCGGAACTTGGAAGATAGGAATTCATACTTAATTTGGTATTCCAAAATAAATATCGACAGGTTCTGTAAAATGGCTTCATCCATGAACTTGAGCTCATATAACTTCATTGACTACGATGCAAATGCTACACAAGGCGCAGAAGGATATTTAAACACAATCGATATAACTCGACTGGTCGGCTTGCAGGTTTCTTTTGTGATAAACGTGGCCCTCAACATCTTCTTCATCGTGATCTTTGCAAGTGATCGCGACCTCGATTTGAACCAGATGGATAAATATCTCTGCAATCTCATTGCCTTTCAGGACATTATATCGTCTGTTGTCCAGAACGCTACATTCTGCGTTTTCATTTTTGGGCATTACCTTCAAATCAATACATCTGTCTGTTTGATATTGATGTCCACGTACGCGCTATTTGTTCAACTATCTTCATGGCAATTATGTACCGTTGTTTTGAACAAGTTTTTGTTCATCAAGTATCCTTTGAGGTACTTCAGCATGGTAACAAAGCGTCGAGTGATAGGTTTTCTGCTGATTGGCGGGATGCTGTCTTTGAATTCGATCATACTGTTACCCTTCGAAGACTTCCCTTTCACAAATATCAGGGATTGCACCATCTCTGGTATTTTTCGACCGGACAGAGCAACAAATTCACTGTTTTTTCTCTACTCCGGAGTCGTTCTATCTGGAATATCTATACCCATCGTCGCGATAGTCCTCCTGCAATTCGCGCTCGTTGCAGTAGCCATACAACAGGCCAGGTTTATCCGTCGTGTAGCTGTGATGGTCCATACTAAATCAGAGCAAAGTGTTGAGGAATCTCGAGCCGAGCAAAACCGAAACCGGGCCAAACTAAGAGGGTATCTTAATGTAATATATCTTGTAAATGTAGCCGTACTCTTACTACTGGTAGCCAATCTACATCCTTTATTGTTGTTTGTACTGCCAGAACATACATATTTTGACGCACTCTTAGTTTTGACTGATATTTCAAATCTTCTCTGGTGGAGTAAACTGGGTGTTCTCGTAATCAGTGATGTGAAGTTACGAAGAGCAGCCAAAAAGCGTTTGCGAGTAATGTGTTATTAAGGTCAACTTGGGAACATCTGAATCCTCGTCATGATATTATGGACCTCCAAATATAATCCACACTAAGTACAGATCCTACTAAACTGTGAGGCGGTACCTGTTTGATTCTTTAACAGTAGACCACCTCGAAGATAGCGCATGTAAAGATTACCGCCAAATATCAACAGCTATTTTAAACATGGATAATTCTCAATGTGCGTATTGTAGAATTATAACTGCCAAGGTGATGGAGGTACTTAAGAAATACCTTTTTGTTTGCCTTTTTAAAATAATACTTCCACCGATGTATCATATAATTTCTTGTCAGGGCATAAATTAATAATGATAAAATAATTTTCATGAACAAGTATCCAACATCCAACGAATAACCTTTATTTGCCCATGCGCAAATAGTATCTCCGAAGTGACTTGTTAATCATAAGGGCACCGAATGTCTTCTATAATTCAACCATAGACCGTTATTACAAAGTCTCATCTTTTCCTTTGCGCAAACCATAATGGGCTCTTTATTCTTTGTATATGCCAATGCGCAAACTTAAAAAAAACCAATCAACTCAGCTGTAATTCTTATTCAAAATTGTCAGCCAGTTAAAAATGTCTTGAAAATTCTACTGCATGTATTTGATTACCTAGCAAGAAAGACAGTCTCTCCAAAGTTAACAGTTTCCTTGCTAGCCAGTCTCCCATTGGAGTAGCCATTTTGATTAAAATAGTGATGTTAGAGTAGTACATACCTGTTGACCGACATGATCGTGATGGATATCGTGTAGCATTGTTGTACAACCAGAGCCATCGATGCAAGAAGCAGCCATCAGAAGTTCTATGTACGCCTTTGTCCCTGTTTTAATAATTGGAGACGCTTTGCCTGATCGACCAAGCCCCAGATTATGCATGCAAAATGTTGCTTAACAAAAGAAAATGCTCAACTGTTTGAAACACCTGAATCAAATATCTTGTCACAATATGTTATGGGGAAAATCCATTCATTTCAATACATTACCGAAATGGTCTATTATTAGGGAAACTTTGTTATAGCTGCATTTCACACGAGAGTGTCCTACATTGCAGATAAAGTATAAAGCTCAGTGGGTACATAACAAGTTGTACTACTCTGAAATCATTATCTTTACTCAACAAAACTTAGAATCTAGGACTTAGAATTTCGAATAAGACTTTCAGATAATATCTGATGGGTTTAATTCTCCTTTAACACGAACATGATATTTGCTGACTCGTGATAATGTTCGTCACTTACTTGAAAACATATTAAGTAAGGCATGATTTTATGTCTGTTCGCTCATTAAGAAAAAAAAAGTTAATTTTAGTCGAATTCTGTGATACTCTAGATTTATTTATTAGTCTGTCAACCTGGTGATGAGCCTATTTGCTGTGTGGTGGGAGTGAATTAGTTTAAGCATGAATTTGCAGTGGAAAACGTGTTGCTGACTTTAAGAAATGCATAAACATCACCCTCTTCAAACTTAAGTCAGTGTGTTAACCAGATTGCCATTTTCATCTCTTCTCACATTAAACATCCAAATTTGACACGAAGATTGGCCAACGCTTCAAAGTTGCATCCATCAGCAAATGTTTTCATTTTATGTCGGTTGTCGTCATGGCAACTACATCAAAGTGGTGAGGAAATCATTATGAACGTGCCGGATTCTATCAGGAGCTGGAAAAAGCTTTAGATTTGTTATTGAAAGTAAACACGAGTCCACAT
Source organism: Strongylocentrotus droebachiensis (assembly GCA_035222895.1). Classification (NCBI taxonomy): domain Eukaryota; kingdom Metazoa; phylum Echinodermata; class Echinoidea; order Camarodonta; family Strongylocentrotidae; genus Strongylocentrotus; species Strongylocentrotus droebachiensis. Next base: position 854,889 of record JAVYIG010000038.1, on the reverse strand, counting down.
CACGAGTTTCAAGACAATAATTATTTGGGGAAGAAATCTGGTAATGAAAAAAAACCTTGATCTTCGTCGCATCCCACTTTCCGTGATAATTGAATCAAACGTACGGAACGTTAGTTAGTCTAGTGACATTCATCGATATCATCATTTGAACCTGACAATTTTATAATTTCGTTCGTCCGTTTCTTCGTCTAATAATTATTTCCTAATATCTTCACCGAAACCTATACATGTTAACAGTTCGAATAGCATGTTTCTTCGTCTCATTTGCACATTTTACAGTCTTTTAATACTAGTGATTTAATATTGTCGATTGTTAATTTCTTTGCTCAATGTCCAATCAGTATCTTCATCTGAACCTAAAGATTTTATTAGTTTTGACGGCGTATTTCCAAGGCTGAAGTTCACATATATCTTCATGTAAACCTAAGGATCTTACATTTGCTTGCAAGAAGCAGACTTCTTATTTTGTAAAGGTTAGATTGGTTAGCACGTTTTCCAAAATGTCAACTACATAAAGAATACAGAACTTTAACTGAAATAGTGACGTCCAAAGACTCAAATAACGCATTTTGCTCTTACTATAATTACCGAAGCCAACAAGCTAGGTCTGTATACGAGTTGAAGAGTCTTGCAGATTTGTTCCATTTCTTCACACAGTCGTATCAAGTTGGACAATAACATGGCAGAAGTAACCAGCAGCTCAAATTATTCTGCTGGACATGACGAAAGTTCAACCATCAACAACGTCGATGTAGCTCGACTGTTCATCTTGCAGTTTTCTTGTGTGATCGAAGTGGCTCTCAACAGTTTCATCGCCGCAGTCCTTGCAAGTGATCGCGACCTTGATTTCATTCAGATCGACAAATATCTCTACAAACTTCTCGCTTATCAAGATATCGTGTTGTCACTCTTATACAACGTCGTAAGTTCTGCATTCATTTTGGGCCAGTATTTTGATATCGATGCTGATGCCTGCATGACGCTTGCGCCCACGTCTTTCTTTTGTTTACAACTGTCTGCCTGGATATTATGTGCAGTTGCTTTGAACAAATTCCTCTTCATCAAGTATCCTTTGAGGTACTACAGCATGGTGATAAAGCGTCGAGTGATGGGGTTCCTCGTTGCAGGCGGGATTCTCTCCCTGTGTGTAATTGGTCTTTTACCCTTTGAGGGTTTTCCATATGCGAACATTGGTCGTTGTTCTGTATCTAGTATTTTGCGATCGGTTGGCAGAATCACCACAAGATCTGGCCTTTTTATCTACATCGTTTTCAACCTACTCGATTTCTCTTTACCCATCGTCGCAACAGTCCTACTAAACTTTGCACTCATTGCCGTGGCCGTGAAACAGGCTAGGTCAAATCGTCGGGTAGCAGCGATGGTTCCTACTCAACCTGACCAAAGTAAAAAGGAAACTCGAGCCGAAAGTGATCGGAACCGTGTAAAACGCAGAGGCCTTCTAAACGTTCTTTACCTTCTAAACACAGCTTCAATTCTACTTATTTCGACGGTCATAATTTCTTTTATTTTCTTCTTTCAGCCAGGCAGTGTGAGCTATATTAAGGCAGTTCTATTCGCGTATGATATTCCGAAGCTGTTGTGGTTATCTAAGGTTGGTGTTCTGATCATCAGTGATGTGAAGATGCGAAAAGCAGCCACAAATTATTTATCGGTAACATACTGTAAGATTAAAGTTACAAGTCTACAAGTTTGATTGTATATAATCTTTAGTAGAATTGGTACAAAGTTAATATAGCACTGCTGCCCCCAGCAAGCGATTTTTAAAAATCCTTAAGTGATGAGACTTGATAAAGAGTTTTTCAACCAAATAAGAGAGGAATATACGTAATAATTACGATTGTCTATTTGCTTTTCTGTGCTTTATCGTTAACATATTCCCTCTCATTATTTTCGTTAAAGTAGATATTCATTGATTTTATAAAATAACTTTATTTTCATTATTGCAAAATTGAAACTTTGATTCGACAAGGTTATCAAAATTTAATGCTTAAATGGAAACATTTTAAGTAAATAAAAAAAATAAAGGAATCTGTCGCTTGTAAACAAAATAGACGCCATACTCAGCTGCATACATCGCGGTATGTTCGGCGTTTCAAGAGGGAACAAATGCCGTCATTCCGGGTTTTTTTCAATTTGAAAGTCTGATTTCTTTGATTGTTAATTAACCCCTATCATGTGTATTTACAAACAAAAGATTTTAGTTATCAGAATCGGTTTCATATCCCCTTTTGAATGGTTTGAAATACCATCACATCGTTATTTTTCTGGCGAATCTCTCGTATATCCCAGATGCTATAGCATTTGTATTTTATATGTAGTTGACCTAAAACTTGTACGATGGCCATCTGTTAGCTTACCAGTTTCTAGTGATAAATTAGTTGACATACCTGTGATTTCCTTTGAATGTCCACTTTAATGATATACAGTCACTAGACTGTGGATCATAAGGTACAGGGTTCGAGCTCCTGCTATAGCATAAACGTCCTGTGGCAAACTCGTCACCCAGGTGAGGTAAATGGGTACCTCCGTTAAAGCCGGAGTATTATTACTTGTCTAAGCCGGCTAGTTCTGTAATACGATTGCCAGTTCAAATTTGTATTTTATGTTTATTCAACCTGAATGACTAAATGATACTAAAATTTAATTAAGTTACGCTGACAACGATGAACATTTTCTTGTTTTACGACCATTCATCTATAATTCATTTACATTTGTAATTATGGACATTATGGAACAATTAAATGTAGGCCTATTTATTGTTATAGTTATAGTATCCATTCAAGTTTTTAATGCATGTACTATTTTCAATAATTGCTACAATGTGCATTATTTCACTTTGATGTTAATTGCGACATGCGATCGCTTTAATAAATACTATTTTGAATTGCACTGGTCTTTTGTATTAGTATCATGAGTCAAGAGAAGGTGGGATGTTAAGAATTCAACGATTATTACAGACGCCAGAAGCGGTGGAGGGGGTGGGGGAGATGCACAAAGGAGTGGGCCATCATTATACATTGTAGGTGGTGGTAGAATCGATTTTTTTTTGTTTTTTTTGTTAATGCCTTAACGGCCCCCCTGTTCGTTTTTAGATTTGTCATGCCATCATTCAGAATAAATCTGGCTGTCATCGTGTGAAGAGTGATTCATTTTCGATATTGTCCGCTCAGTCTCCATGTGACTTTACGCTACTTAAAATACAAAACAATATAATTATTCAAAAACAGGCAAAAGGAAAGTCTTTAGAAAGATAACCAAACACGAGGAGGAAATGGCGTACCTCAGGGCGAGGATCTGGTACCTCCAAGAAAGATTATACTGACGATACATCTACCGGCTGCGACTTACGTGTTACTGTCTTGCAAGCGACTGAAAATATTCTCATCCATAATCGTCCCGATATTGTGAAATTTTAATTCCGAAGAAATGTTCGAGTGTTACCTTTACTTTTGATATACTTTCTTCCCAATATCATCTGTCACTCAATGCCATAGCTTATGATATTGAGCGTTAATTGGATGGAATACTAGAAATGGGCGTTCAATTATTTGCCTAACTGTGATAATACTACAACACATTTTCATTATGAACTATCCTGTCAATAATTGGCTCGTATTTCACTGTCACTCTCTTTAATGTAAAAGTCATAAAATCTACCATCGACTCGTTCAGGAAATGACTGTCTGATGCTGCGGTGGTCCTGAGCTCTATTATCCGACATCGAGCAATAGATGCTTATTAAAGACGAGTGAGTGGAAAGTTCTAGACGGCTACATTCTCATTTTAACTCAAACAACCGGTTCTGAGTGTCGATAATGGTTGCTTTGGAAGTCATTTTGATCGATGAGATATATTTTAGCGACTATTAAATTTTTCGTCAGTTAAACACCAACTGGATGTCACCCGTTTACGAGTCGTTCTGACTCACTTCGGAGTTGAACACATTCTACCAACGATTATTTCATGGTATCACAGAATTTCACGCATGGGGAAAACTTAGGCAAAACATGGATTTCATGGTCAACGGTCATCGTTGATACAGTTTTCTTGGCTGGACACTGTCAGGTATGTTTGTTTAGCTACCTGATCTTATTTCCTTTGGCCTAATTATCTGACACACCAGGTCTTTACAAGTATTTCGAGGGGACGGATCACGTATAATTATCTTGCACATTGAACTTTCGGCGGCGACCATCCTTTTATAACGATGACCTGACCGCGGAGTATTCAAGTTTAACAAGACAAAGCTTCAGAATGGCCGAAACTGTTTCTCACATGGCCAATGGAACAGAAGCTGATCATGCAGTTCTGAATACCGTTGATATCTTACTCCTTATTAGCAATTCAGTTTATTTCGTGACCGAAGTGACTTTGAACAGTTTCATCATCGCTGTTCTAGTGCGTGAACGAGATCTCGAGTCAACGCAGATTGGACAAATACTGTACCAGAGCCTCGCATCCGTTGATATCGTATATGCCATTGGCTATCGTACTTTTGCAATTATATACAGATTGTCCGGAAGATTTTTTAACATAAGCGAGGAAGTTTGCCTGACAGTTATTTTCTTGAATATGCTAAGCTATAATTTGTCTGCTTGGATGCTGTTTGCCATCGCTTTGAACAAGTTCATCTTCATCAAGTACCCATTAAGGTACTTCCGTATAGTCACATTGCAAAGAATGGTTTGCCTTTTCGTGATATGCGGGGCATTCTCACTCAATACTGTTGCCATTCTACCTTTCACAAAATTTCCCTTTACTGGTCTGACTGATGGATGTTCGTTACTCAGCTTTCTCAGTCTAAGAAATACGTCGAATTCGCATTTGCCTTACGTGGGTATGGCAGTAGGATTTCTTGCCTTTCCAAACATCCTGACGGTATCTTTGACCTTTGCCCTCATTTTAATTGCCATCAAGCAAAGTCGCTTGAATCGTCAGGTTGTCGCTTTGGCCGTTCCTGGTCGCGACCAATCCAATGGCGACAGAGCGTCTGCTGCTGATCGTGAACATAATCGTTCAAAAATGAGAGGGCTCCTAAACGTCGTTTACCTGGTGAAAATTGCATTTCTGTCGCTTGTCATGTCACTGGTGATCTCCATGTTTACATATTTCTACCTGGCAGATGTAAGTCATAATGCCATATTGTTTGTCAATGATCTTACGTTCTTTCTATGGTTGTGTAAAATGGGTATTCTCATCATCAGCGATGTGAAATGGAGGAAAGCGGTCAAGAAGCATCTAAAGATTAAGATTCTAGGTTGGTGAGGTGAAGTCACCTGTACAATGTCCTTGGATCGAAAACTGCCGGCATGGTCGTTGTGTAAAGGTTGTGGACCTGAGAGCTATTCCACCACTAGACCAACTTTGAAACTCTTGTATTAAAGCTCATCTGTACTAGTTTATAGGAGAGATTAGACCACCCTGCAAGGTCACTTGACAGGTGTTTATCTCATCAACTCAGCTCCCAATTAACATAAGAAAAAGAGGATCATGGGGGACCAATGGTCACCAATTGGGCATATTTTTCTATATAGAGGGAGCAAGTAGCTACAAGTAGTACAGTGTGGCTTTAAACGGAACAAGATCTTAATTTCATCTGAAGTCACGATGACAACCATCATGACCATCCAGCATCCCAGAACTCATATGCATTAACATCCTGGTAACAGTTCAATCTGAAAAGAACGAGATCGCAAAGACTCTCAATAATTCAACCTAGGGCAACGTCAATAGCCTTGTGCAGGCGCGTACGCAGGGGGGGGGGGGGTTGGGGTTAAACCCCCCCTCGAGTTTTTTTAATGTGTATGTTTTTTGTGGAAACCCCCCCCCCCTTTTGATTTTTTTTTATAAAAAAAATTAAAAAAAAAAAAAAAATTATACCAATGGCTGACCTGAAAAAGGAAAGGTGACCTTACCCCCCCCCCCCCCCCCAACGGAACAAAATGTCAAATTTTCAAATTTTTCTGAGTGGTTGCGAAATTTTGGACCCGATTTTAAACCCCCCCCCCCCCCCCCCCTTGAAAAAATCCTGCGTACGCCACTGGCCTTGTGCATCATATTATGAAAATATGCGAACATGGCAATGATTAATACGTAAATCCGAACCTGACTTTTATAGGAAATACAAATGGTAATGACTTTATGAAGGTCTTTGCGATCGTGTTAAAGCTTATCGTCGCACTGCCAAATAGATATACCACTGAAAGCATAATATCAAATCGAGACAGGGCATGTAAAGCAGTTAACAGATCTATTTGCTAGAATAAATTCTTGTAAAATTGTTAGAAATGACCAAACCAAGATGATGTTCGTACCTTTTGCAGAAAGCGATTATTATTACTACAACTTCTAAAAGGGTGCTGTGACTGAACAAACAAAGGGTTGAAAAACGCTGATCTAGTAGCATAAAGACTGGTGCCACCCCCCTAATGACTGACTACAAGAACTCGTTTTACGTAAGAACTGCCAACGATTGAAACATGCTCACATGTAATGTAATAAAAAGCCCAACTCTCTCAGCTTTCAAAAACTCACTAAAATTCCACCTTCATAATATTATATAAGGATATCTTAATATGATAGAAGTAACTACATAATTCCTCTTGTTGAAATAATACTATTTCACTTTCTCTCACATTGTATTCATATACTCAGTTATCCATTCATCTACTCATAAATTATCTGAAATAATACTACGTAATAATGATGACCCCTTCGTGCAATTCAATTCCCATTTCTTTAGGTAATTTATAGTACTAATTTTTGCTGTCATCAGTTTAATGTTTGTTTACTTATATTGATATTTTGATATATTTGCATTCTATGAAATGTTATTGAGTGTTTTAATTCATATTTTAAACATTACCTGCTTAATTACTTTTTTAAAGATGTATTTCCTTGTTTCCAATAATGATTTTATGATCATGTTTCTTGTAATATTTGTTTACTTGTATCATTATTTTCATCGGGGATACAGCCCTTTACGGGTTTTTATCACCTTTGCTGCATCCCAGACTTAATGTGTTTTTTTCTTTTACTGAATGTCTGAATTTGTGACAATTGGTATATATGACAAAGACAGGATTAGGAGACAAATTTGTTTGCGGACGACTTTTTAAAAATTGCTCAATCTCATTAAATGTCCGTCATTTTGACATACGCCTTAACCCGACATGTCTTTGCCATATGATACGTGCCAACTAATGAACATCGATTCGCCCTTCAATGATATTCGAAAAAGTAGACAATTCCCATTAGCTTTTTAGAACCGTCGGTAAATGACATATTCCTAATATGAAGCCGTCATTAACTGACATTTCCCTAATTAGGGTGATGCGATGTATCCTTCAGAGCATCAACCCATGTATTGACGGAGGCAGTGAAGAAAAAGTCACATTTGATATTCCGCTCCCATTTTCCACTAAAACACGGTAGGTTTCTCTTGGCTGAAGAGAATTACTGATGATTGTCGTGGTGGGATTCTAATGTACAGAGATACATACACCGTTATCATTTCATATAAGCAGTTGTCTAGCTTAAAGCCTTCAGGAACATAATAACTATGTTAGCAATGGCTGCTGACTATATTACAAGTAACTCCACAAATAAAACTCTATTCGAAGAGGGAGATTTTCATATTATCATTATCGTACGTTTTGTGATTTCATCGTTTTATTTCGTGATTGCAGCCATTCTAAACAGTTTCATAATCTTTGTTCTTTCGCGAGAAGGTGATTTCGAATCCACTCAATTTGGAAGAGTACTCTACAACAGCCTTGCATCTGTTGACATTGCGGCAGCCACTGTCTTCTACACTCTAGAAGTTATTTATGCATTTCAAACCAACTTTGATTTACATCCTTCAATTTGCCATGTTCTTAACTTCTTATACTTGTTGAGTTTTAACCTCTCCGCCTGGCTACTTTTCACAATAGCTCTGAACAAGTTCATTTTCATCCAGTTTCCACTGAGATACTATTACCTGGTTACATCGCGAAGAACCATTTGCCTACTGCTGATATGCTGGATACTGTCACTGAACACAATTTGTGATCTACCTATCACGAATTTTCCGTTCACCGGTGCCATCCTGTGCTCAATAGCGGAGATGGTAAACGCGAGGATCTACACATCACCGCCTATGTACGCCACATGGTTGCTAGGTCTAATCTTAATTCCCATCGTCTTAACGATCGTCCTAAACTTCGCACTTGTCTCCATTGCCGTAAAACAATCGCGATTGAATCGTCGGGTGGACGCAATGGCCTTTGCGCATCTCGACCGACCTGGCGCCTCTGAGAAAGAACCGGGCGTCGACCAGGGCGTTGACCGAGCTCGAAACCGTGCAAAACGAAGAGGTCTTCTCAACGTCGTCTACCTCGTCACAACGGCCCTTGTTACGATGATCGTGTCAATAGTAACGGCATATCTGTTGCAAACCGTGAAGGAAAGAGATTACTACACTCTCGCATGTCTCAATGATTTTTCGTACTTTTTATGGTCCTGCAAAATGGGTATCCTCATCATCAGTGATGTGAGACTGAGGAAGGCTGTCAAGAAATATCTAAGAATACGATTCTAGTCCAACGATATTGTTCCAGAGAATAATAGTGTCAGTGGAAAGAATTCACTGCACCTCTTCTATTGCATGTTTCATCTGCATGTTTGTGAAACTATTAGATCATATGGAATTCAAAATACGATGTGTATAAAGAAAACCAGACGGGGCACTCGAGGTGGAAGGAAGAAGAATAGTCTTCGACATGCAAGTCAAATAGAAATTCATCACATTCAGATTGTCTTCAATTTTGTTCATTCAATGTACACTCTGTTCGTTGTAAAACAACTGTGATTCACGACTTTGTCAATGAAAGTAATGCTGACGGGAACTTGGTAAATTGAGAGTGACACTGCAGTTCTACGAGAATTTGTTCCCCATGGTTATCGCTGTCTGCGTCAACCTAGGACTGGTCGCCGTTGCGGTGGAACTGGTCTTCTCTTCAAAGATCCCATCGATGCTCGTCAAGTTGCCGCTGGTTAGAACATGGCAATGATCATTACGTAAATCTGAACCCGGAATTTTATAGGAAATACAAATGGTAATGACTTTATGAAGGTCTTTGCGATCGTTAAAGTTCATTGTCGCACTGCCAGATAGAGAATCCACTGAAATCATAATATCATATCAAGACAAGGCATTTCACAAAGCAGTTGACAGATCTTTAAAGATCTATCGATTTAACTCTTTATTTGCCAGAATAAATTCCTGTAAAAGTTTTAGAAATAACCAAACCAAGGTGATGTTCGTACCTTTTGCAGAAACCGATTACAACAACTCGTAAAAACATGTAAAAACATGTTGGTTTTTTCTTGGTCGTAAACACACACACACGCGCACACACGCACACACTCGAAAGGGGTCGAAAACGCTGATCTAGTTGAATGAAGACTGGTGCCCCCCATGACTGAGCCCACGCTACGCCACTGACTACAAGAACTCATCTTATGTTAGAACTGCTAACGATTGAAACATGCTCCCATGTAATGAACTAAATAGCCCAACTCTCTCAGCTTTCAAAACTTACTAAAAATCCATCTTCATAATATTATATAAGGAAATCTTGATATAAGTAATAACATAATTCCTCTTGTTGAAATAATACCATTTCATTTTCTCTCATATTTAATTCATATACTCAGTTATCCATTCATCTACTCATAAATTATCCGAAATAATACTACGTTATATTGACCCCTTCGTGCAAATTAATTCCCAACTCTTAAATAATTTATAGTTACTATAAATTAGTACTGTACTAATTTTTGCTCTCATCAGTTTATTGTTTGTTAACTTATAATGATATTTTGATATATTTGCATACTATGCAATTTGGTTATGTGTTTTTATACATATTTGAAACATTACCTGCTTGATTATTTTTAAAGATGTATTTCAATGTTTCTAATAATGATTTTATGATCATGTATATTGGTATGTTTGTTTACTTGTATCATTGGGGATGCAGCCCTTTACGACATATTAATATTATATACGGAAATCTTGATTATTAGTAATAACATAATTCCTCTTGTTGAAATAATACTATTTCATTTTCTCTCATATTTAATTCATATACTCAGTTATCCATTCATCTACTCATAAATTATCTGAAATAATACTTCGTGATAATGACCCCTTCGTGCAATTTAATTCCTAACTCTTTAGTAATGTATAGTACTAATTTTTGCTTTCATCAGTTTAATTTTTGTTTACTTATATTAATATTTTGATTTTTTGCATTCTATGACATTTTATTGAGTGTTTTTATTCATAATTTTATTGTAAACATTACCTGCTAAATTATCTTTTTTTAAAGATGTATTTCCTTGTTTAGAATAGAAGTTTTATGATCATGTATCTTGGCATATTTGTTAACTTGTATCATAGGGGATGCAGCCCTTTACTGGTTTTTCTAACCTTTGCCGCATCCTAGACTTGATGGTTTTATTTTTTTACTGAATATCTGAATTTGTGTCGATGGGCATGTATGACAAAGACAGGATTGGGAGACCAATTTGTTTGCGGACTTCTTTTTGAAATTGCTCAATCTCATTAAATGTCCGTCATTTTGACATACGCCTTAACCCGACATGTCTTTGCCATAATTATACATGCCAACCATAATTTACAGCGATTCGCTCTTCAATGACAATCGAAAAAATAGACAATTCCTAATAACTTTCTAGAACCGTCGGTAAAAGACATGTCCCTAATATGAAGCCGCCATTAACTGACATTTTCCTAATTAGGGTGATGCGATGTATTCTCATGAGCATCAGCCCATGTATTGACTGAAGTAGTGAAGAAAAAGTCAAATTCAAAGTCAAAAGATATTCTGTTCCCATTTTCCCATAAAACACGGTAGGTTTCTCTTGGCTAAAGAGAATCACTGAAGATTGTCGTGGGTGGGATACTGATTACAGAGATGCATACACCGTTATCATTTCATATAAGTATTATCGGAATGATTTTACCTATAAAGATGTTTAGGACTGGAATTGAACAGACGCTCTTTGTGCGTTTTCTGTGTCAATCTTACAATGTAGCAGTATCTGTTGTCTTAAAGCCTTCAGGAACGTAATAACTATGGAAGCGATGGCTGACTATATTACAAGTAACTCCTCAAATAAAACTCTAATTGAAGAGGAAGTTTTTCATACTATCATTATGGTACGTTTTGTGATTTCATCGTTTTATTTCGTGATTGCTGCCATTCTTAACAGTTTCATAATCTTTGTTCTTTCACGAGAAAGTGATTTCGAATCCACTCAAATTGGAAGAGTACTCTACAACAGCCTTGCATCTGTTGACATTGCGGCAGCCACTGTCTTCTACGCTCTAGAAATTATTTATGCATTTCAAACCAGCTTTAATTCACATCCTACGATTTGCCATTTTATTCACTTCTTATACTTGTTGAGTTTTAACATCTCCGCCTGGCTACTTTTCACCATAGCTCTGAACAAGTTCATTTTCGTCCAATTTCCTCTGAGATACTATTACCTGGTTACATCGCGGCGAACCATTTGCCTACTGCTGATATGCGGGATACTGTCACTGCACACAATTTGTGATCTACCTATCACGAATTTTCCGTTCACCGGTGTCATCCTGTGCTCTTTAGCGGAGAGTGCAAACGCGAGGATCTACACATCACCGCCTATGTACGCCAGATTGTTGATAGGTCTAATCTTAATTCCCATCGTCTTAACGGTCGTCCTAAACTTCGCACTTGTCTCCATTGCCGTAAAGCAATCGCGATTGAATCGTCGGGTGGACGCAATGGCCTTTGCGCATCTCGACCGACCTGGCGCCTCTGAGAAAGAACCGGGCGTCGACCAGGGCGTTGACCGAGCTCGAAACCGTGCAAAACGAAGAGGTCTTCTCAACGTCGTCTACCTCGTCACAACGGCCCTTGTTACGATGATCGTGTCAATAGTAACGGCATATCTGTTGCAAACCGTGAAGGAAAGAGATTACTACACTCTCGCATGTCTCAATGATTTTTCGTACTTTTTATGGTCCTGCAAAATGGGTATCCTCATCATCAGTGATGTGAGACTGAGGAAGGCTGTCAAGAAATATCTAAGAATACGATTCTAGTCCAACGATATTGTTCCAGAGAATAATAGTGTCAGTGGAAAGAATTCACTGCACCTCTTCTATTGCATGTTTCATCTGCATGTTTGTGAAACTATTAGATCATATGGAATTCAAAATACGATGTGTATAAAGAAAACCAGACGGGGCACTCGAGGTGGAAGGAAGAAGAATAGTCTTCGACATGCAAGTCAAATAGAAATTCATCACATTCAGATTGTCTTCAATTTTGTTCATTCAATGTACACTCTGTTCGTTGTAAAACAACTGTGATTCACGACTTTGTCAATGAAAGTAATGCTGACGGGAACTTGGTAAATTGAGAGTGACACTGCAGTTCTACGAGAATTTGTTCCCCATGGTTATCGCTGTCTGCGTCAACCTAGGACTGGTCGCCGTTGCGGTGGAACTGGTCTTCTCTTCAAAGATCCCATCGATGCTCGTCAAGTTGCCGCTGGTTAGAACATGGCAATGATCATTACGTAAATCTGAACCCGGAATTTTATAGGAAATACAAATGGTAATGACTTTATGAAGGTCTTTGCGATCGTTAAAGTTCATTGTCGCACTGCCAGATAGAGAATCCACTGAAATCATAATATCATATCAAGACAAGGCATTTCACAAAGCAGTTGACAGATCTTTAAAGATCTATCGATTTAACTCTTTATTTGCCAGAATAAATTCCTGTAAAAGTTTTAGAAATAACCAAACCAAGGTGATGTTCGTACCTTTTGCAGACACCGATTACAACAACTCGTAAAAACATGTAAAAACATGTTGGTTTTTTCTTGGTCGTAAACACACACACACGCGCACACACGCACACACTCGAAAGGGGTCGAAAACGCTGATCTAGTTGAATGAAGACTGGTGCCCCCCATGACTGAGCCCACGCTACGCCACTGACTACAAGAACTCATCTTATGTTAGAACTGCTAACGATTGAAACATGCTCCCATGTAATGAACTAAATAGCCCAACTCTCTCAGCTTTCAAAACTTACTAAAAATCCATCTTCATAATATTATATAAGGAAATCTTGATATAAGTAATAACATAATTCCTCTTGTTGAAATAATACCATTTCATTTTCTCTCATATTTAATTCATATACTCAGTTATCCATTCATCTACTCATAAATTATCCGAAATAATACTACGTTATATTGACCCCTTCGTGCAAATTAATTCCCAACTCTTAAATAATTTATAGTTACTATAAATTAGTACTGTACTAATTTTTGCTCTCATCAGTTTATTGTTTGTTAACTTATAATGATATTTTGATATATTTGCATACTATGCAATTTGGTTATGTGTTTTTATACATATTTGAAACATTACCTGCTTGATTATTTTTAAAGATGTATTTCAATGTTTCTAATAATGATTTTATGATCATGTATATTGGTATGTTTGTTTACTTGTATCATTGGGGATGCAGCCCTTTACGACATATTAATATTATATACGGAAATCTTGATTATTAGTAATAACATAATTCCTCTTGTTGAAATAATACTATTTCATTTTCTCTCATATTTAATTCATATACTCAGTTATCCATTCATCTACTCATAAATTATCTGAAATAATACTTCGTGATAATGACCCCTTCGTGCAATTTAATTCCTAACTCTTTAGTAATGTATAGTACTAATTTTTGCTTTCATCAGTTTAATTTTTGTTTACTTATATTAATATTTTGATTTTTTGCATTCTATGACATTTTATTGAGTGTTTTTATTCATAATTTTATTGTAAACATTACCTGCTAAATTATCTTTTTTTAAAGATGTATTTCCTTGTTTAGAATAGAAGTTTTATGATCATGTATCTTGGCATATTTGTTAACTTGTATCATAGGGGATGCAGCCCTTTACTGGTTTTTCTAACCTTTGCCGCATCCTAGACTTGATGGTTTTATTTTTTTACTGAATATCTGAATTTGTGTCGATGGGCATGTATGACAAAGACAGGATTGGGAGACCAATTTGTTTGCGGACTTCTTTTTGAAATTGCTCAATCTCATTAAATGTCCGTCATTTTGACATACGCCTTAACCCGACATGTCTTTGCCATAATTATACATGCCAACCATAATTTACAGCGATTCGCTCTTCAATGACAATCGAAAAAATAGACAATTCCTAATAACTTTCTAGAACCGTCGGTAAAAGACATGTCCCTAATATGAAGCCGCCATTAACTGACATTTTCCTAATTAGGGTGATGCGATGTATTCTCATGAGCATCAGCCCATGTATTGACTGAAGTAGTGAAGAAAAAGTCAAATTCAAAGTCAAAAGATATTCTGTTCCCATTTTCCCATAAAACACGGTAGGTTTCTCTTGGCTAAAGAGAATCACTGAAGATTGTCGTGGGTGGGATACTGATTACAGAGATGCATACACCGTTATCATTTCATATAAGTATTATCGGAATGATTTTACCTATAAAGATGTTTAGGACTGGAATTGAACAGACGCTCTTTGTGCGTTTTCTGTGTCAATCTTACAATGTAGCAGTATCTGTTGTCTTAAAGCCTTCAGGAACGTAATAACTATGGAAGCGATGGCTGACTATATTACAAGTAACTCCTCAAATAAAACTCTAATTGAAGAGGAAGTTTTTCATACTATCATTATGGTACGTTTTGTGATTTCATCGTTTTATTTCGTGATTGCTGCCATTCTTAACAGTTTCATAATCTTTGTTCTTTCACGAGAAAGTGATTTCGAATCCACTCAAATTGGAAGAGTACTCTACAACAGCCTTGCATCTGTTGACATTGCGGCAGCCACTGTCTTCTACGCTCTAGAAATTATTTATGCATTTCAAACCAGCTTTAATTCACATCCTACGATTTGCCATTTTATTCACTTCTTATACTTGTTGAGTTTTAACATCTCCGCCTGGCTACTTTTCACCATAGCTCTGAACAAGTTCATTTTCGTCCAATTTCCTCTGAGATACTATTACCTGGTTACATCGCGGCGAACCATTTGCCTACTGCTGATATGCGGGATACTGTCACTGCACACAATTTGTGATCTACCTATCACGAATTTTCCGTTCACCGGTGTCATCCTGTGCTCTTTAGCGGAGAGTGCAAACGCGAGGATCTACACATCACCGCCTATGTACGCCAGATTGTTGATAGGTCTAATCTTAATTCCCATCGTCTTAACGGTCGTCCTAAACTTCGCACTTGTCTCCATTGCCGTAAAGCAATCGCGATTGAATCGTCGGGTGGACGCAATGGCCTTTGCGCATCTCGACCGACCTGGCGCCTCTGAGAAAGAACCGGGCGTCGACCAGGGCGTTGACCGAGCTCGAAACCGTGCAAAACGAAGAGGTCTTCTCAACGTCGTCTACCTCGTCACAACGGCCCTTGTTACGATGATCGTGTCAATAGTAACGGCATATCTGTTGCAAACCGTGAAGGAAAGAGATTACTACACTCTCGCATGTCTCAATGATTTTTCGTACTTTTTATGGTCCTGCAAAATGGGTATCCTCATCATCAGTGATGTGAGACTGAGGAAGGCTGTCAAGAAATATCTAAGAATACGATTCTAGTCCAACGATATTGTTCCAGAGAATAATAGTGTCAGTGGAAAGAATTCACTGCACCTCTTCTATTGCATGTTTCATCTGCATGTTTGTGAAACTATTAGATCATATGGAATTCAAAATACGATGTGTATAAAGAAAACCAGACGGGGCACTCGAGGTGGAAGGAAGAAGAATAGTCTTCGACATGCAAGTCAAATAGAAATTCATCACATTCAGATTGTCTTCAATTTTGTTCATTCAATGTACACTCTGTTCGTTGTAAAACAACTGTGATTCACGACTTTGTCAATGAAAGTAATGCTGACGGGAACTTGGTAAATTGAGAGTGACACTGCAGTTCTACGAGAATTTGTTCCCCATGGTTATCGCTGTCTGCGTCAACCTAGGACTGGTCGCCGTTGCGGTGGAACTGGTCTTCTCTTCAAAGATCCCATCGATGCTCGTCAAGTTGCCGCTGGTTAGAACATGGCAATGATCATTACGTAAATCTGAACCCGGAATTTTATAGGAAATACAAATGGTAATGACTTTATGAAGGTCTTTGCGATCGTTAAAGTTCATTGTCGCACTGCCAGATAGAGAATCCACTGAAATCATAATATCATATCAAGACAAGGCATTTCACAAAGCAGTTGACAGATCTTTAAAGATCTATCGATTTAACTCTTTATTTGCCAGAATAAATTCCTGTAAAAGTTTTAGAAATAACCAAACCAAGGTGATGTTCGTACCTTTTGCAGAAACCGATTACAACAACTCGTAAAAACATGTAAAAACATGTTGGTTTTTTCTTGGTCGTAAACACACACACACGCGCACACACGCACACACTCGAAAGGGGTCGAAAACGCTGATCTAGTTGAATGAAGACTGGTGCCCCCCATGACTGAGCCCACGCTACGCCACTGACTACAAGAACTCATCTTATGTTAGAACTGCTAACGATTGAAACATGCTCCCATGTAATGAACTAAATAGCCCAACTCTCTCAGCTTTCAAAACTTACTAAAAATCCATCTTCATAATATTATATAAGGAAATCTTGATATAAGTAATAACATAATTCCTCTTGTTGAAATAATACCATTTCATTTTCTCTCATATTTAATTCATATACTCAGTTATCCATTCATCTACTCATAAATTATCCGAAATAATACTACGTTATATTGACCCCTTCGTGCAAATTAATTCCCAACTCTTAAATAATTTATAGTTACTATAAATTAGTACTGTACTAATTTTTGCTCTCATCAGTTTATTGTTTGTTAACTTATAATGATATTTTGATATATTTGCATACTATGCAATTTGGTTATGTGTTTTTATACATATTTGAAACATTACCTGCTTGATTATTTTTAAAGATGTATTTCAATGTTTCTAATAATGATTTTATGATCATGTATATTGGTATGTTTGTTTACTTGTATCATTGGGGATGCAGCCCTTTACGACATATTAATATTATATACGGAAATCTTGATTATTAGTAATAACATAATTCCTCTTGTTGAAATAATACTATTTCATTTTCTCTCATATTTAATTCATATACTCAGTTATCCATTCATCTACTCATAAATTATCTGAAATAATACTTCGTGATAATGACCCCTTCGTGCAATTTAATTCCTAACTCTTTAGTAATGTATAGTACTAATTTTTGCTTTCATCAGTTTAATTTTTGTTTACTTATATTAATATTTTGATTTTTTGCATTCTATGACATTTTATTGAGTGTTTTTATTCATAATTTTATTGTAAACATTACCTGCTAAATTATCTTTTTTTAAAGATGTATTTCCTTGTTTAGAATAGAAGTTTTATGATCATGTATCTTGGCATATTTGTTAACTTGTATCATAGGGGATGCAGCCCTTTACTGGTTTTTCTAACCTTTGCCGCATCCTAGACTTGATGGTTTTATTTTTTTACTGAATATCTGAATTTGTGTCGATGGGCATGTATGACAAAGACAGGATTGGGAGACCAATTTGTTTGCGGACTTCTTTTTGAAATTGCTCAATCTCATTAAATGTCCGTCATTTTGACATACGCCTTAACCCGACATGTCTTTGCCATAATTATACATGCCAACCATAATTTACAGCGATTCGCTCTTCAATGACAATCGAAAAAATAGACAATTCCTAATAACTTTCTAGAACCGTCGGTAAAAGACATGTCCCTAATATGAAGCCGCCATTAACTGACATTTTCCTAATTAGGGTGATGCGATGTATTCTCATGAGCATCAGCCCATGTATTGACTGAAGTAGTGAAGAAAAAGTCAAATTCAAAGTCAAAAGATATTCTGTTCCCATTTTCCCATAAAACACGGTAGGTTTCTCTTGGCTAAAGAGAATCACTGAAGATTGTCGTGGGTGGGATACTGATTACAGAGATGCATACACCGTTATCATTTCATATAAGTATTATCGGAATGATTTTACCTATAAAGATGTTTAGGACTGGAATTGAACAGACGCTCTTTGTGCGTTTTCTGTGTCAATCTTACAATGTAGCAGTATCTGTTGTCTTAAAGCCTTCAGGAACGTAATAACTATGGAAGCGATGGCTGACTATATTACAAGTAACTCCTCAAATAAAACTCTAATTGAAGAGGAAGTTTTTCATACTATCATTATGGTACGTTTTGTGATTTCATCGTTTTATTTCGTGATTGCTGCCATTCTTAACAGTTTCATAATCTTTGTTCTTTCACGAGAAAGTGATTTCGAATCCACTCAAATTGGAAGAGTACTCTACAACAGCCTTGCATCTGTTGACATTGCGGCAGCCACTGTCTTCTACGCTCTAGAAATTATTTATGCATTTCAAACCAGCTTTAATTCACATCCTACGATTTGCCATTTTATTCACTTCTTATACTTGTTGAGTTTTAACATCTCCGCCTGGCTACTTTTCACCATAGCTCTGAACAAGTTCATTTTCGTCCAATTTCCGCTGAGATACTATTACCTGGTTACATCGCGGCGAACCATTTGCCTACTGCTGATATGCGGGATACTGTCACTGCACACAATTTGTGATCTACCTATCACGAATTTTCCGTTCACCGGTGTCATCCTGTGCTCTTTAGCGGAGAGTGCAAACGCGAGGATCTACACATCACCGCCTATGTACGCCAGATTGTTGATAGGTCTAATCTTAATTCCCATCGTCTTAACGGTCGTCCTAAACTTCGCACTTGTCTCCATTGCCGTAAAGCAATCGCGATTGAATCGTCGGGTGGACGCAATGGCCTTTGCGCATCTCGACCGACCTGGCGCCTCTGAGAAAGAACCGGGCGTCGACCAGGGCGTTGACCGAGCTCGAAACCGTGCAAAACGAAGAGGTCTTCTCAACGTCGTCTACCTCGTCACAACGGCCCTTGTTACGATGATCGTGTCAATAGTAACGGCATATCTGTTGCAAACCGTGAAGGAAAGAGATTACTACACTCTCGCATGTCTCAATGATTTTTCGTACTTTTTATGGTCCTGCAAAATGGGTATCCTCATCATCAGTGATGTGAGACTGAGGAAGGCTGTCAAGAAATATCTAAGAATACGATTCTAGTCCAACGATATTGTTCCAGAGAATAATAGTGTCAGTGGAAAGAATTCACTGCACCTCTTCTATTGCATGTTTCATCTGCATGTTTGTGAAACTATTAGATCATATGGAATTCAAAATACGATGTGTATAAAGAAAACCAGACGGGGCACTCGAGGTGGAAGGAAGAAGAATAGTCTTCGACATGCAAGTCAAATAGAAATTCATCACATTCAGATTGTCTTCAATTTTGTTCATTCAATGTACACTCTGTTCGTTGTAAAACAACTGTGATTCACGACTTTGTCAATGAAAGTAATGCTGACGGGAACTTGGTAAATTGAGAGTGACACTGCAGTTCTACGAGAATTTGTTCCCCATGGTTATCGCTGTCTGCGTCAACCTAGGACTGGTCGCCGTTGCGGTGGAACTGGTCTTCTCTTCAAAGATCCCATCGATGCTCGTCAAGTTGCCGCTGGTTAGAACATGGCAATGATCATTACGTAAATCTGAACCCGGAATTTTATAGGAAATACAAATGGTAATGACTTTATGAAGGTCTTTGCGATCGTTAAAGTTCATTGTCGCACTGCCAGATAGAGAATCCACTGAAATCATAATATCATATCAAGACAAGGCATTTCACAAAGCAGTTGACAGATCTTTAAAGATCTATCGATTTAACTCTTTATTTGCCAGAATAAATTCCTGTAAAAGTTTTAGAAATAACCAAACCAAGGTGATGTTCGTACCTTTTGCAGAAACCGATTACAACAACTCGTAAAAACATGTAAAAACATGTTGGTTTTTTCTTGGTCGTAAACACACACACACGCGCACACACGCACACACTCGAAAGGGGTCGAAAACGCTGATCTAGTTGAATGAAGACTGGTGCCCCCCATGACTGAGCCCACGCTACGCCACTGACTACAAGAACTCATCTTATGTTAGAACTGCTAACGATTGAAACATGCTCCCATGTAATGAACTAAATAGCCCAACTCTCTCAGCTTTCAAAACTTACTAAAAATCCATCTTCATAATATTATATAAGGAAATCTTGATATAAGTAATAACATAATTCCTCTTGTTGAAATAATACCATTTCATTTTCTCTCATATTTAATTCATATACTCAGTTATCCATTCATCTACTCATAAATTATCCGAAATAATACTACGTTATATTGACCCCTTCGTGCAAATTAATTCCCAACTCTTAAATAATTTATAGTTACTATAAATTAGTACTGTACTAATTTTTGCTCTCATCAGTTTATTGTTTGTTAACTTATAATGATATTTTGATATATTTGCATACTATGCAATTTGGTTATGTGTTTTTATACATATTTGAAACATTACCTGCTTGATTATTTTTAAAGATGTATTTCAATGTTTCTAATAATGATTTTATGATCATGTATATTGGTATGTTTGTTTACTTGTATCATTGGGGATGCAGCCCTTTACGACATATTAATATTATATACGGAAATCTTGATTATTAGTAATAACATAATTCCTCTTGTTGAAATAATACTATTTCATTTTCTCTCATATTTAATTCATATACTCAGTTATCCATTCATCTACTCATAAATTATCTGAAATAATACTTCGTGATAATGACCCCTTCGTGCAATTTAATTCCTAACTCTTTAGTAATGTATAGTACTAATTTTTGCTTTCATCAGTTTAATTTTTGTTTACTTATATTAATATTTTGATTTTTTGCATTCTATGACATTTTATTGAGTGTTTTTATTCATAATTTTATTGTAAACATTACCTGCTAAATTATCTTTTTTTAAAGATGTATTTCCTTGTTTAGAATAGAAGTTTTATGATCATGTATCTTGGCATATTTGTTAACTTGTATCATAGGGGATGCAGCCCTTTACTGGTTTTTCTAACCTTTGCCGCATCCTAGACTTGATGGTTTTATTTTTTTACTGAATATCTGAATTTGTGTCGATGGGCATGTATGACAAAGACAGGATTGGGAGACCAATTTGTTTGCGGACTTCTTTTTGAAATTGCTCAATCTCATTAAATGTCCGTCATTTTGACATACGCCTTAACCCGACATGTCTTTGCCATAATTATACATGCCAACCATAATTTACAGCGATTCGCTCTTCAATGACAATCGAAAAAATAGACAATTCCTAATAACTTTCTAGAACCGTCGGTAAAAGACATGTCCCTAATATGAAGCCGCCATTAACTGACATTTTCCTAATTAGGGTGATGCGATGTATTCTCATGAGCATCAGCCCATGTATTGACTGAAGTAGTGAAGAAAAAGTCAAATTCAAAGTCAAAAGATATTCTGTTCCCATTTTCCCATAAAACACGGTAGGTTTCTCTTGGCTAAAGAGAATCACTGAAGATTGTCGTGGGTGGGATACTGATTACAGAGATGCATACACCGTTATCATTTCATATAAGTATTATCGGAATGATTTTACCTATAAAGATGTTTAGGACTGGAATTGAACAGACGCTCTTTGTGCGTTTTCTGTGTCAATCTTACAATGTAGCAGTATCTGTTGTCTTAAAGCCTTCAGGAACGTAATAACTATGGAAGCGATGGCTGACTATATTACAAGTAACTCCTCAAATAAAACTCTAATTGAAGAGGAAGTTTTTCATACTATCATTATGGTACGTTTTGTGATTTCATCGTTTTATTTCGTGATTGCTGCCATTCTTAACAGTTTCATAATCTTTGTTCTTTCACGAGAAAGTGATTTCGAATCCACTCAAATTGGAAGAGTACTCTACAACAGCCTTGCATCTGTTGACATTGCGGCAGCCACTGTCTTCTACGCTCTAGAAATTATTTATGCATTTCAAACCAGCTTTAATTCACATCCTACGATTTGCCATTTTATTCACTTCTTATACTTGTTGAGTTTTAACATCTCCGCCTGGCTACTTTTCACCATAGCTCTGAACAAGTTCATTTTCGTCCAATTTCCTCTGAGATACTATTACCTGGTTACATCGCGGCGAACCATTTGCCTACTGCTGATATGCGGGATACTGTCACTGCACACAATTTGTGATCTACCTATCACGAATTTTCCGTTCACCGGTGTCATCCTGTGCTCTTTAGCGGAGAGTGCAAACGCGAGGATCTACACATCACCGCCTATGTACGCCAGATTGTTGATAGGTCTAATCTTAATTCCCATCGTCTTAACGGTCGTCCTAAACTTCGCACTTGTCTCCATTGCCGTAAAGCAATCGCGATTGAATCGTCGGGTGGACGCAATGGCCTTTGCGCATCTCGACCGACCTGGCGCCTCTGAGAAAGAACCGGGCGTCGACCAGGGCGTTGACCGAGCTCGAAACCGTGCAAAACGAAGAGGTCTTCTCAACGTCGTCTACCTCGTCACAACGGCCCTCGTTACGATGATCGTGTCAATAGTAACGGCATATCTGTTGCAAACCGTGAAGGAAAGAGATTACTACACTCTCGCATGTCTCAATGATTTTTCGTACTTTTTATGGTCCTGCAAAATGGGTATCCTCATCATCAGTGATGTGAGACTGAGGAAGGCTGTCAAGAAATATCTAAGAATACGATTCTAGTCCAACGATATTGTTCCAGAGAATAATAGTGTCAGTGGAAAGAATTCACTGCACCTCTTCTATTGCATGTTTCATCTGCATGTTTGTGAAACTATTAGATCATATGGAATTCAAAATACGATGTGTATAAAGAAAACCAGACGGGGCACTCGAGGTGGAAGGAAGAAGAATAGTCTTCGACATGCAAGTCAAATAGAAATTCATCACATTCAGATTGTCTTCAATTTTGTTCATTCAATGTACACTCTGTTCGTTGTAAAACAACTGTGATTCACGACTTTGTCAATGAAAGTAATGCTGACGGGAACTTGGTAAATTGAGAGTGACACTGCAGTTCTACGAGAATTTGTTCCCCATGGTTATCGCTGTCTGCGTCAACCTAGGACTGGTCGCCGTTGCGGTGGAACTGGTCTTCTCTTCAAAGATCCCATCGATGCTCGTCAAGTTGCCGCTGGTTAGAACATGGCAATGATCATTACGTAAATCTGAACCCGGAATTTTATAGGAAATACAAATGGTAATGACTTTATGAAGGTCTTTGCGATCGTTAAAGTTCATTGTCGCACTGCCAGATAGAGAATCCACTGAAATCATAATATCATATCAAGACAAGGCATTTCACAAAGCAGTTGACAGATCTTTAAAGATCTATCGATTTAACTCTTTATTTGCCAGAATAAATTCCTGTAAAAGTTTTAGAAATAACCAAACCAAGGTGATGTTCGTACCTTTTGCAGAAACCGATTACAACAACTCGTAAAAACATGTAAAAACATGTTGGTTTTTTCTTGGTCGTAAACACACACACACGCGCACACACGCACACACTCGAAAGGGGTCGAAAACGCTGATCTAGTTGAATGAAGACTGGTGCCCCCCATGACTGAGCCCACGCTACGCCACTGACTACAAGAACTCATCTTATGTTAGAACTGCTAACGATTGAAACATGCTCCCATGTAATGAACTAAATAGCCCAACTCTCTCAGCTTTCAAAACTTACTAAAAATCCATCTTCATAATATTATATAAGGAAATCTTGATATAAGTAATAACATAATTCCTCTTGTTGAAATAATACCATTTCATTTTCTCTCATATTTAATTCATATACTCAGTTATCCATTCATCTACTCATAAATTATCCGAAATAATACTACGTTATATTGACCCCTTCGTGCAAATTAATTCCCAACTCTTAAATAATTTATAGTTACTATAAATTAGTACTGTACTAATTTTTGCTCTCATCAGTTTATTGTTTGTTAACTTATAATGATATTTTGATATATTTGCATACTATGCAATTTGGTTATGTGTTTTTATACATATTTGAAACATTACCTGCTTGATTATTTTTAAAGATGTATTTCAATGTTTCTAATAATGATTTTATGATCATGTATATTGGTATGTTTGTTTACTTGTATCATTGGGGATGCAGCCCTTTACGACATATTAATATTATATACGGAAATCTTGATTATTAGTAATAACATAATTCCTCTTGTTGAAATAATACTATTTCATTTTCTCTCATATTTAATTCATATACTCAGTTATCCATTCATCTACTCATAAATTATCTGAAATAATACTTCGTGATAATGACCCCTTCGTGCAATTTAATTCCTAACTCTTTAGTAATGTATAGTACTAATTTTTGCTTTCATCAGTTTAATTTTTGTTTACTTATATTAATATTTTGATTTTTTGCATTCTATGACATTTTATTGAGTGTTTTTATTCATAATTTTATTGTAAACATTACCTGCTAAATTATCTTTTTTTAAAGATGTATTTCCTTGTTTAGAATAGAAGTTTTATGATCATGTATCTTGGCATATTTGTTAACTTGTATCATAGGGGATGCAGCCCTTTACTGGTTTTTCTAACCTTTGCCGCATCCTAGACTTGATGGTTTTATTTTTTTACTGAATATCTGAATTTGTGTCGATGGGCATGTATGACAAAGACAGGATTGGGAGACCAATTTGTTTGCGGACTTCTTTTTGAAATTGCTCAATCTCATTAAATGTCCGTCATTTTGACATACGCCTTAACCCGACATGTCTTTGCCATAATTATACATGCCAACCATAATTTACAGCGATTCGCTCTTCAATGACAATCGAAAAAATAGACAATTCCTAATAACTTTCTAGAACCGTCGGTAAAAGACATGTCCCTAATATGAAGCCGCCATTAACTGACATTTTCCTAATTAGGGTGATGCGATGTATTCTCATGAGCATCAGCCCATGTATTGACTGAAGTAGTGAAGAAAAAGTCAAATTCAAAGTCAAAAGATATTCTGTTCCCATTTTCCCATAAAACACGGTAGGTTTCTCTTGGCTAAAGAGAATCACTGAAGATTGTCGTGGGTGGGATACTGATTACAGAGATGCATACACCGTTATCATTTCATATAAGTATTATCGGAATGATTTTACCTATAAAGATGTTTAGGACTGGAATTGAACAGACGCTCTTTGTGCGTTTTCTGTGTCAATCTTACAATGTAGCAGTATCTGTTGTCTTAAAGCCTTCAGGAACGTAATAACTATGGAAGCGATGGCTGACTATATTACAAGTAACTCCTCAAATAAAACTCTAATTGAAGAGGAAGTTTTTCATACTATCATTATGGTACGTTTTGTGATTTCATCGTTTTATTTCGTGATTGCTGCCATTCTTAACAGTTTCATAATCTTTGTTCTTTCACGAGAAAGTGATTTCGAATCCACTCAAATTGGAAGAGTACTCTACAACAGCCTTGCATCTGTTGACATTGCGGCAGCCACTGTCTTCTACGCTCTAGAAATTATTTATGCATTTCAAACCAGCTTTAATTCACATCCTACGATTTGCCATTTTATTCACTTCTTATACTTGTTGAGTTTTAACATCTCCGCCTGGCTACTTTTCACCATAGCTCTGAACAAGTTCATTTTCGTCCAATTTCCGCTGAGATACTATTACCTGGTTACATCGCGGCGAACCATTTGCCTACTGCTGATATGCGGGATACTGTCACTGCACACAATTTGTGATCTACCTATCACGAATTTTCCGTTCACCGGTGTCATCCTGTGCTCTTTAGCGGAGAGTGCAAACGCGAGGATCTACACATCACCGCCTATGTACGCCAGATTGTTGATAGGTCTAATCTTAATTCCCATCGTCTTAACGGTCGTCCTAAACTTCGCACTTGTCTCCATTGCCGTAAAGCAATCGCGATTGAATCGTCGGGTGGACGCAATGGCCTTTGCGCATCTCGACCGACCTGGCGCCTCTGAGAAAGAACCGGGCGTCGACCAGGGCGTTGACCGAGCTCGAAACCGTGCAAAACGAAGAGGTCTTCTCAACGTCGTCTACCTCGTCACAACGGCCCTTGTTACGATGATCGTGTCAATAGTAACGGCATATCTGTTGCAAACCGTGAAGGAAAGAGATTACTACACTCTCGCATGTCTCAATGATTTTTCGTACTTTTTATGGTCCTGCAAAATGGGTATCCTCATCATCAGTGATGTGAGACTGAGGAAGGCTGTCAAGAAATATCTAAGAATACGATTCTAGTCCAACGATATTGTTCCAGAGAATAATAGTGTCAGTGGAAAGAATTCACTGCACCTCTTCTATTGCATGTTTCATCTGCATGTTTGTGAAACTATTAGATCATATGGAATTCAAAATACGATGTGTATAAAGAAAACCAGACGGGGCACTCGAGGTGGAAGGAAGAAGAATAGTCTTCGACATGCAAGTCAAATAGAAATTCATCACATTCAGATTGTCTTCAATTTTGTTCATTCAATGTACACTCTGTTCGTTGTAAAACAACTGTGATTCACGACTTTGTCAATGAAAGTAATGCTGACGGGAACTTGGTAAATTGAGAGTGACACTGCAGTTCTACGAGAATTTGTTCCCCATGGTTATCGCTGTCTGCGTCAACCTAGGACTGGTCGCCGTTGCGGTGGAACTGGTCTTCTCTTCAAAGATCCCATCGATGCTCGTCAAGTTGCCGCTGGTTAGAACATGGCAATGATCATTACGTAAATCTGAACCCGGAATTTTATAGGAAATACAAATGGTAATGACTTTATGAAGGTCTTTGCGATCGTTAAAGTTCATTGTCGCACTGCCAGATAGAGAATCCACTGAAATCATAATATCATATCAAGACAAGGCATTTCACAAAGCAGTTGACAGATCTTTAAAGATCTATCGATTTAACTCTTTATTTGCCAGAATAAATTCCTGTAAAAGTTTTAGAAATAACCAAACCAAGGTGATGTTCGTACCTTTTGCAGAAACCGATTACAACAACTCGTAAAAACATGTAAAAACATGTTGGTTTTTTCTTGGTCGTAAACACACACACACGCGCACACACGCACACACTCGAAAGGGGTCGAAAACGCTGATCTAGTTGAATGAAGACTGGTGCCCCCCATGACTGAGCCCACGCTACGCCACTGACTACAAGAACTCATCTTATGTTAGAACTGCTAACGATTGAAACATGCTCCCATGTAATGAACTAAATAGCCCAACTCTCTCAGCTTTCAAAACTTACTAAAAATCCATCTTCATAATATTATATAAGGAAATCTTGATATAAGTAATAACATAATTCCTCTTGTTGAAATAATACCATTTCATTTTCTCTCATATTTAATTCATATACTCAGTTATCCATTCATCTACTCATAAATTATCCGAAATAATACTACGTTATATTGACCCCTTCGTGCAAATTAATTCCCAACTCTTAAATAATTTATAGTTACTATAAATTAGTACTGTACTAATTTTTGCTCTCATCAGTTTATTGTTTGTTAACTTATAATGATATTTTGATATATTTGCATACTATGCAATTTGGTTATGTGTTTTTATACATATTTGAAACATTACCTGCTTGATTATTTTTAAAGATGTATTTCAATGTTTCTAATAATGATTTTATGATCATGTATATTGGTATGTTTGTTTACTTGTATCATTGGGGATGCAGCCCTTTACGACATATTAATATTATATACGGAAATCTTGATTATTAGTAATAACATAATTCCTCTTGTTGAAATAATACTATTTCATTTTCTCTCATATTTAATTCATATACTCAGTTATCCATTCATCTACTCATAAATTATCTGAAATAATACTTCGTGATAATGACCCCTTCGTGCAATTTAATTCCTAACTCTTTAGTAATGTATAGTACTAATTTTTGCTTTCATCAGTTTAATTTTTGTTTACTTATATTAATATTTTGATTTTTTGCATTCTATGACATTTTATTGAGTGTTTTTATTCATAATTTTATTGTAAACATTACCTGCTAAATTATCTTTTTTTAAAGATGTATTTCCTTGTTTAGAATAGAAGTTTTATGATCATGTATCTTGGCATATTTGTTAACTTGTATCATAGGGGATGCAGCCCTTTACTGGTTTTTCTAACCTTTGCCGCATCCTAGACTTGATGGTTTTATTTTTTTACTGAATATCTGAATTTGTGTCGATGGGCATGTATGACAAAGACAGGATTGGGAGACCAATTTGTTTGCGGACTTCTTTTTGAAATTGCTCAATCTCATTAAATGTCCGTCATTTTGACATACGCCTTAACCCGACATGTCTTTGCCATAATTATACATGCCAACCATAATTTACAGCGATTCGCTCTTCAATGACAATCGAAAAAATAGACAATTCCTAATAACTTTCTAGAACCGTCGGTAAAAGACATGTCCCTAATATGAAGCCGCCATTAACTGACATTTTCCTAATTAGGGTGATGCGATGTATTCTCATGAGCATCAGCCCATGTATTGACTGAAGTAGTGAAGAAAAAGTCAAATTCAAAGTCAAAAGATATTCTGTTCCCATTTTCCCATAAAACACGGTAGGTTTCTCTTGGCTAAAGAGAATCACTGAAGATTGTCGTGGGTGGGATACTGATTACAGAGATGCATACACCGTTATCATTTCATATAAGTATTATCGGAATGATTTTACCTATAAAGATGTTTAGGACTGGAATTGAACAGACGCTCTTTGTGCGTTTTCTGTGTCAATCTTACAATGTAGCAGTATCTGTTGTCTTAAAGCCTTCAGGAACGTAATAACTATGGAAGCGATGGCTGACTATATTACAAGTAACTCCTCAAATAAAACTCTAATTGAAGAGGAAGTTTTTCATACTATCATTATGGTACGTTTTGTGATTTCATCGTTTTATTTCGTGATTGCTGCCATTCTTAACAGTTTCATAATCTTTGTTCTTTCACGAGAAAGTGATTTCGAATCCACTCAAATTGGAAGAGTACTCTACAACAGCCTTGCATCTGTTGACATTGCGGCAGCCACTGTCTTCTACGCTCTAGAAATTATTTATGCATTTCAAACCAGCTTTAATTCACATCCTACGATTTGCCATTTTATTCACTTCTTATACTTGTTGAGTTTTAACATCTCCGCCTGGCTACTTTTCACCATAGCTCTGAACAAGTTCATTTTCGTCCAATTTCCGCTGAGATACTATTACCTGGTTACATCGCGGCGAACCATTTGCCTACTGCTGATATGCGGGATACTGTCACTGCACACAATTTGTGATCTACCTATCACGAATTTTCCGTTCACCGGTGTCATCCTGTGCTCTTTAGCGGAGAGTGCAAACGCGAGGATCTACACATCACCGCCTATGTACGCCAGATTGTTGATAGGTCTAATCTTAATTCCCATCGTCTTAACGGTCGTCCTAAACTTCGCACTTGTCTCCATTGCCGTAAAGCAATCGCGATTGAATCGTCGGGTGGACGCAATGGCCTTTGCGCATCTCGACCGACCTGGCGCCTCTGAGAAAGAACCGGGCGTCGACCAGGGCGTTGACCGAGCTCGAAACCGTGCAAAACGAAGAGGTCTTCTCAACGTCGTCTACCTCGTCACAACGGCCCTTGTTACGATGATCGTGTCAATAGTAACGGCATATCTGTTGCAAACCGTGAAGGAAAGAGATTACTACACTCTCGCATGTCTCAATGATTTTTCGTACTTTTTATGGTCCTGCAAAATGGGTATCCTCATCATCAGTGATGTGAGACTGAGGAAGGCTGTCAAGAAATATCTAAGAATACGATTCTAGTCCAACGATATTGTTCCAGAGAATAATAGTGTCAGTGGAAAGAATTCACTGCACCTCTTCTATTGCATGTTTCATCTGCATGTTTGTGAAACTATTAGATCATATGGAATTCAAAATACGATGTGTATAAAGAAAACCAGACGGGGCACTCGAGGTGGAAGGAAGAAGAATAGTCTTCGACATGCAAGTCAAATAGAAATTCATCACATTCAGATTGTCTTCAATTTTGTTCATTCAATGTACACTCTGTTCGTTGTAAAACAACTGTGATTCACGACTTTGTCAATGAAAGTAATGCTGACGGGAACTTGGTAAATTGAGAGTGACACTGCAGTTCTACGAGAATTTGTTCCCCATGGTTATCGCTGTCTGCGTCAACCTAGGACTGGTCGCCGTTGCGGTGGAACTGGTCTTCTCTTCAAAGATCCCATCGATGCTCGTCAAGTTGCCGCTGGTTAGAACATGGCAATGATCATTACGTAAATCTGAACCCGGAATTTTATAGGAAATACAAATGGTAATGACTTTATGAAGGTCTTTGCGATCGTTAAAGTTCATTGTCGCACTGCCAGATAGAGAATCCACTGAAATCATAATATCATATCAAGACAAGGCATTTCACAAAGCAGTTGACAGATCTTTAAAGATCTATCGATTTAACTCTTTATTTGCCAGAATAAATTCCTGTAAAAGTTTTAGAAATAACCAAACCAAGGTGATGTTCGTACCTTTTGCAGAAACCGATTACAACAACTCGTAAAAACATGTAAAAACATGTTGGTTTTTTCTTGGTCGTAAACACACACACACGCGCACACACGCACACACTCGAAAGGGGTCGAAAACGCTGATCTAGTTGAATGAAGACTGGTGCCCCCCATGACTGAGCCCACGCTACGCCACTGACTACAAGAACTCATCTTATGTTAGAACTGCTAACGATTGAAACATGCTCCCATGTAATGAACTAAATAGCCCAACTCTCTCAGCTTTCAAAACTTACTAAAAATCCATCTTCATAATATTATATAAGGAAATCTTGATATAAGTAATAACATAATTCCTCTTGTTGAAATAATACCATTTCATTTTCTCTCATATTTAATTCATATACTCAGTTATCCATTCATCTACTCATAAATTATCCGAAATAATACTACGTTATATTGACCCCTTCGTGCAAATTAATTCCCAACTCTTAAATAATTTATAGTTACTATAAATTAGTACTGTACTAATTTTTGCTCTCATCAGTTTATTGTTTGTTAACTTATAATGATATTTTGATATATTTGCATACTATGCAATTTGGTTATGTGTTTTTATACATATTTGAAACATTACCTGCTTGATTATTTTTAAAGATGTATTTCAATGTTTCTAATAATGATTTTATGATCATGTATATTGGTATGTTTGTTTACTTGTATCATTGGGGATGCAGCCCTTTACGACATATTAATATTATATACGGAAATCTTGATTATTAGTAATAACATAATTCCTCTTGTTGAAATAATACTATTTCATTTTCTCTCATATTTAATTCATATACTCAGTTATCCATTCATCTACTCATAAATTATCTGAAATAATACTTCGTGATAATGACCCCTTCGTGCAATTTAATTCCTAACTCTTTAGTAATGTATAGTACTAATTTTTGCTTTCATCAGTTTAATTTTTGTTTACTTATATTAATATTTTGATTTTTTGCATTCTATGACATTTTATTGAGTGTTTTTATTCATAATTTTATTGTAAACATTACCTGCTAAATTATCTTTTTTTAAAGATGTATTTCCTTGTTTAGAATAGAAGTTTTATGATCATGTATCTTGGCATATTTGTTAACTTGTATCATAGGGGATGCAGCCCTTTACTGGTTTTTCTAACCTTTGCCGCATCCTAGACTTGATGGTTTTATTTTTTTACTGAATATCTGAATTTGTGTCGATGGGCATGTATGACAAAGACAGGATTGGGAGACCAATTTGTTTGCGGACTTCTTTTTGAAATTGCTCAATCTCATTAAATGTCCGTCATTTTGACATACGCCTTAACCCGACATGTCTTTGCCATAATTATACATGCCAACCATAATTTACAGCGATTCGCTCTTCAATGACAATCGAAAAAATAGACAATTCCTAATAACTTTCTAGAACCGTCGGTAAAAGACATGTCCCTAATATGAAGCCGCCATTAACTGACATTTTCCTAATTAGGGTGATGCGATGTATTCTCATGAGCATCAGCCCATGTATTGACTGAAGTAGTGAAGAAAAAGTCAAATTCAAAGTCAAAAGATATTCTGTTCCCATTTTCCCATAAAACACGGTAGGTTTCTCTTGGCTAAAGAGAATCACTGAAGATTGTCGTGGGTGGGATACTGATTACAGAGATGCATACACCGTTATCATTTCATATAAGTATTATCGGAATGATTTTACCTATAAAGATGTTTAGGACTGGAATTGAACAGACGCTCTTTGTGCGTTTTCTGTGTCAATCTTACAATGTAGCAGTATCTGTTGTCTTAAAGCCTTCAGGAACGTAATAACTATGGAAGCGATGGCTGACTATATTACAAGTAACTCCTCAAATAAAACTCTAATTGAAGAGGAAGTTTTTCATACTATCATTATGGTACGTTTTGTGATTTCATCGTTTTATTTCGTGATTGCTGCCATTCTTAACAGTTTCATAATCTTTGTTCTTTCACGAGAAAGTGATTTCGAATCCACTCAAATTGGAAGAGTACTCTACAACAGCCTTGCATCTGTTGACATTGCGGCAGCCACTGTCTTCTACGCTCTAGAAATTATTTATGCATTTCAAACCAGCTTTAATTCACATCCTACGATTTGCCATTTTATTCACTTCTTATACTTGTTGAGTTTTAACATCTCCGCCTGGCTACTTTTCACCATAGCTCTGAACAAGTTCATTTTCGTCCAATTTCCGCTGAGATACTATTACCTGGTTACATCGCGGCGAACCATTTGCCTACTGCTGATATGCGGGATACTGTCACTGCACACAATTTGTGATCTACCTATCACGAATTTTCCGTTCACCGGTGTCATCCTGTGCTCTTTAGCGGAGAGTGCAAACGCGAGGATCTACACATCACCGCCTATGTACGCCAGATTGTTGATAGGTCTAATCTTAATTCCCATCGTCTTAACGGTCGTCCTAAACTTCGCACTTGTCTCCATTGCCGTAAAGCAATCGCGATTGAATCGTCGGGTGGACGCAATGGCCTTTGCGCATCTCGACCGACCTGGCGCCTCTGAGAAAGAACCGGGCGTCGACCAGGGCGTTGACCGAGCTCGAAACCGTGCAAAACGAAGAGGTCTTCTCAACGTCGTCTACCTCGTCACAACGGCCCTTGTTACGATGATCGTGTCAATAGTAACGGCATATCTGTTGCAAACCGTGAAGGAAAGAGATTACTACACTCTCGCATGTCTCAATGATTTTTCGTACTTTTTATGGTCCTGCAAAATGGGTATCCTCATCATCAGTGATGTGAGACTGAGGAAGGCTGTCAAGAAATATCTAAGAATACGATTCTAGTCCAACGATATTGTTCCAGAGAATAATAGTGTCAGTGGAAAGAATTCACTGCACCTCTTCTATTGCATGTTTCATCTGCATGTTTGTGAAACTATTAGATCATATGGAATTCAAAATACGATGTGTATAAAGAAAACCAGACGGGGCACTCGAGGTGGAAGGAAGAAGAATAGTCTTCGACATGCAAGTCAAATAGAAATTCATCACATTCAGATTGTCTTCAATTTTGTTCATTCAATGTACACTCTGTTCGTTGTAAAACAACTGTGATTCACGACTTTGTCAATGAAAGTAATGCTGACGGGAACTTGGTAAATTGAGAGTGACACTGCAGTTCTACGAGAATTTGTTCCCCATGGTTATCGCTGTCTGCGTCAACCTAGGACTGGTCGCCGTTGCGGTGGAACTGGTCTTCTCTTCAAAGATCCCATCGATGCTCGTCAAGTTGCCGCTGGTTAGAACATGGCAATGATCATTACGTAAATCTGAACCCGGAATTTTATAGGAAATACAAATGGTAATGACTTTATGAAGGTCTTTGCGATCGTTAAAGTTCATTGTCGCACTGCCAGATAGAGAATCCACTGAAATCATAATATCATATCAAGACAAGGCATTTCACAAAGCAGTTGACAGATCTTTAAAGATCTATCGATTTAACTCTTTATTTGCCAGAATAAATTCCTGTAAAAGTTTTAGAAATAACCAAACCAAGGTGATGTTCGTACCTTTTGCAGAAACCGATTACAACAACTCGTAAAAACATGTAAAAACATGTTGGTTTTTTCTTGGTCGTAAACACACACACACGCGCACACACGCACACACTCGAAAGGGGTCGAAAACGCTGATCTAGTTGAATGAAGACTGGTGCCCCCCATGACTGAGCCCACGCTACGCCACTGACTACAAGAACTCATCTTATGTTAGAACTGCTAACGATTGAAACATGCTCCCATGTAATGAACTAAATAGCCCAACTCTCTCAGCTTTCAAAACTTACTAAAAATCCATCTTCATAATATTATATAAGGAAATCTTGATATAAGTAATAACATAATTCCTCTTGTTGAAATAATACCATTTCATTTTCTCTCATATTTAATTCATATACTCAGTTATCCATTCATCTACTCATAAATTATCCGAAATAATACTACGTTATATTGACCCCTTCGTGCAAATTAATTCCCAACTCTTAAATAATTTATAGTTACTATAAATTAGTACTGTACTAATTTTTGCTCTCATCAGTTTATTGTTTGTTAACTTATAATGATATTTTGATATATTTGCATACTATGCAATTTGGTTATGTGTTTTTATACATATTTGAAACATTACCTGCTTGATTATTTTTAAAGATGTATTTCAATGTTTCTAATAATGATTTTATGATCATGTATATTGGTATGTTTGTTTACTTGTATCATTGGGGATGCAGCCCTTTACGACATATTAATATTATATACGGAAATCTTGATTATTAGTAATAACATAATTCCTCTTGTTGAAATAATACTATTTCATTTTCTCTCATATTTAATTCATATACTCAGTTATCCATTCATCTACTCATAAATTATCTGAAATAATACTTCGTGATAATGACCCCTTCGTGCAATTTAATTCCTAACTCTTTAGTAATGTATAGTACTAATTTTTGCTTTCATCAGTTTAATTTTTGTTTACTTATATTAATATTTTGATTTTTTGCATTCTATGACATTTTATTGAGTGTTTTTATTCATAATTTTATTGTAAACATTACCTGCTAAATTATCTTTTTTTAAAGATGTATTTCCTTGTTTAGAATAGAAGTTTTATGATCATGTATCTTGGCATATTTGTTAACTTGTATCATAGGGGATGCAGCCCTTTACTGGTTTTTCTAACCTTTGCCGCATCCTAGACTTGATGGTTTTATTTTTTTACTGAATATCTGAATTTGTGTCGATGGGCATGTATGACAAAGACAGGATTGGGAGACCAATTTGTTTGCGGACTTCTTTTTGAAATTGCTCAATCTCATTAAATGTCCGTCATTTTGACATACGCCTTAACCCGACATGTCTTTGCCATAATTATACATGCCAACCATAATTTACAGCGATTCGCTCTTCAATGACAATCGAAAAAATAGACAATTCCTAATAACTTTCTAGAACCGTCGGTAAAAGACATGTCCCTAATATGAAGCCGCCATTAACTGACATTTTCCTAATTAGGGTGATGCGATGTATTCTCATGAGCATCAGCCCATGTATTGACTGAAGTAGTGAAGAAAAAGTCAAATTCAAAGTCAAAAGATATTCTGTTCCCATTTTCCCATAAAACACGGTAGGTTTCTCTTGGCTAAAGAGAATCACTGAAGATTGTCGTGGGTGGGATACTGATTACAGAGATGCATACACCGTTATCATTTCATATAAGTATTATCGGAATGATTTTACCTATAAAGATGTTTAGGACTGGAATTGAACAGACGCTCTTTGTGCGTTTTCTGTGTCAATCTTACAATGTAGCAGTATCTGTTGTCTTAAAGCCTTCAGGAACGTAATAACTATGGAAGCGATGGCTGACTATATTACAAGTAACTCCTCAAATAAAACTCTAATTGAAGAGGAAGTTTTTCATACTATCATTATGGTACGTTTTGTGATTTCATCGTTTTATTTCGTGATTGCTGCCATTCTTAACAGTTTCATAATCTTTGTTCTTTCACGAGAAAGTGATTTCGAATCCACTCAAATTGGAAGAGTACTCTACAACAGCCTTGCATCTGTTGACATTGCGGCAGCCACTGTCTTCTACGCTCTAGAAATTATTTATGCATTTCAAACCAGCTTTAATTCACATCCTACGATTTGCCATTTTATTCACTTCTTATACTTGTTGAGTTTTAACATCTCCGCCTGGCTACTTTTCACCATAGCTCTGAACAAGTTCATTTTCGTCCAATTTCCTCTGAGATACTATTACCTGGTTACATCGCGGCGAACCATTTGCCTACTGCTGATATGCGGGATACTGTCACTGCACACAATTTGTGATCTACCTATCACGAATTTTCCGTTCACCGGTGTCATCCTGTGCTCTTTAGCGGAGAGTGCAAACGCGAGGATCTACACATCACCGCCTATGTACGCCAGATTGTTGATAGGTCTAATCTTAATTCCCATCGTCTTAACGGTCGTCCTAAACTTCGCACTTGTCTCCATTGCCGTAAAGCAATCGCGATTGAATCGTCGGGTGGACGCAATGGCCTTTGCGCATCTCGACCGACCTGGCGCCTCTGAGAAAGAACCGGGCGTCGACCCGGGCGTTGACCGAGCTCGAAACCGTGCTAAACGAAGAGGTCTTCTCAACGTCGTCTACCTCGTCACAACGGCCCTTGTTACGATAATCGTGTCAATATCATTTGTAGACCTGTCGCAAACCGTGAAGGAAAGGGATTATTACAGTCTCGTATGTCTTAATGATTTTTCGTACTTTTTATGGTGCTGCAAAATGGGTATCCTCATCATCAGTGATGTGAAACTGAGGAAGGCTGTCAAGAAATATCTAAGAATACCATTCTAGACCAACGATATTGTTCCGGAGAATAATAGTGTCAATGGAAAGAATTCACTGCACCTCTTCTTTTGCATGTTTCATCTGCATGTTTGTGAAACTATTAGATCATATGGACTTCAAAAGACGATGCGTAAGAAAACCAGACGGGGTACTCGAGGTGGAAGGAAGAAGAATAGTCTTCGACATCAAGCATCGAATAGAACTTCATCACATTCAGATTGTCTTCAACTTTGTCCAATCAATGTACATTCTGTTCGTTATAAAACAACTGTGATCCACGATTTTTTAATGAAAGTAATGCTGAATGAAACATGGTTAACTAAGAGTGACACTGCAGTTTTACGAGAATTTGTTCCCCCTGCGTATTGCTTTCTTCATCAACCTAGGACTGGCCGCCGTGGCGGTGAAACTGGTCTTCTCTTCAAAGACTCCATCGATGTTCGTCAAGTTGCCGCTGGTCAAAAGGAATCATTTGAGTTTGCTGAATACCATATTATTTCTTGTAAATCGTTTCGTCTTCAATTGATCAATGTATTTATCCCGCCATATTCAGAATCTCATCCCGCGTCTGTTTCACTGTTTCTTTCTCAGTTTAATAAATACATTTACGATCACCTTTTGTCCAATGCTCCATTTCTAATACTGGTGATTTTAATATTCAAGTTGATGTAAGCTCATTAGAATCAAGGTCATTTAGAGACCTCCTTGAATCACTCTGTTGTGCTCAATTTGTAAATTTTGGTACTCATTCACATGGTCATACCCTTGACCTACGTATTTGTCGCGAGTCTGATGATGTAATTGTTGGCGAACCATGGCCATGTGAGTATCTTTTATCAGATCATATTCCTGTCATGTGCCATCTCAATACTTGTAAATCGTTATTGGCTGACAAAAGTGTGCCGTATTGCAAATACTCTCATATTAATACTAGGATGTTTAGTAGAGATCTTGCAGAAAGTATGCTCTGCCAAAATCTACATGTGCCAAGTGATATTTCCGAACTGGCTTCCTTGTAAGTTATCACACTAAGAAAGGTCTTAGCTAAACATGCTCCTATAACCGAGTAGTTGTTCGTCATCGTGTGCCATGGTACACGGACAAGATTAGAGCAGCAAAAAGGCAAACAAAATACAAGTGATGCCATGTAATATTGATAAGAATATATTTGTGAATGACTAAGGAAAATTCTTTCATGACAAAGTTCTATACATTCACATTGATATTCAAACTAGCATAGACTTGATGGATAGAATGGATATCGATTCATTAAATCTTTTTTTAGTACCCGATGGTATCGAGTTTGGCAAGTTTAGACTTTTATCTGATCAGGAAATAGGGCAACTTGTGATGAAGCTCAGCAAGAAGTCTTGCTCTGCTGATCCGATTCCAACAAAGATTCTCTTGCAAACCTGTGTTCACATCCATGATCAATGTCTCCTTGTCTACAGGCCATTTTCCCTAAAGAATGGAAAATAGCACTTGTTTCACCATTGCTGTTGTTGAAAAAGCCAGGGCTTGATGTTGAATTTAGTAATCTTAGACTGTAAGTAACTTACATTTCTAAATTGGTAGAATGTGCAGCCACACAACAGATTTTACAGTTTCTTAATGGTAATTCACTCCTTCCATTCAATCAGTCTGCATATAGATAATTTCACAGTACATAAACGGCTCTACTCAGGATCAAGAGGGATATTATGATGACAATGGACAAACAGAAAAACACTCTCCTGTTACTACTTGACTTGAGAAGTGCCTTTGACACTATTGAGCACTCCAGATTGCTAGACATTTTGAATATATCTTTCGGTATCGATGATGTGGCTCTCAGCTTGATTGATGGAGAGCAGCTACATGTAACATAAACTGCAAAGTACTTGGGTTCCACATCCAGGGCAGCCTGAAAAGGAATCACCATGTAAATGTCACC
Source organism: Strongylocentrotus droebachiensis (assembly GCA_035222895.1). Classification (NCBI taxonomy): domain Eukaryota; kingdom Metazoa; phylum Echinodermata; class Echinoidea; order Camarodonta; family Strongylocentrotidae; genus Strongylocentrotus; species Strongylocentrotus droebachiensis. The sequence continues at coordinate 815,704 of JAVYIG010000038.1, read as the reverse complement.
ACCAAAAAAGCCAACTCTGTAAGGGCTTCCTGCAAAAAAACATGAGGGCCTGCCAACAAAAGACCAAGGAGTTGTTGTGCAAGACATTAGTAAGGCCTGTGATGGAGTATGCTGCAATAGTGTGGGACCCGTCCACCCAGGAGAACATCAAAAAGGTGGAAATGGTGCAACGCCGTTGTGCACGCTTCGTCCTGGGTGACTATCGGCGCACAAGCAGTGTCACATCCATGCTGAAACAACTTCAATAGGCAAGTCTGCAGGAAAGAAGGGCGCAGCAGAAAGTATGCATGGTTTACGTACAGCATACTCCACGGCCTGGTTAATCTTCCAGTCACCTACTAGTATCAGTTGTTGGTCCCCGAAGCAGTAGAAATCCACAGAAGTTCCATGTCCCCTTTGCCCGGACTCTGCTATTCAAAACCACATTCTACCCAGATATTATCCGACTGTGGAACTCCTTACCATCTGCTGTCGTCGATTGCATCTCTTTTGAACTTTTAAACAGAAGGTGCAACACATTAAGCTCCGTTGAGCTTCGGACCGTTTTTAGCTGCACATAGAATTCTTGTAAGAACCTTTTTACTTGTACTGTACACTCGGCACTTGACAAGCACAAGGTACGATAATACGCCAACGGCGGTCTGTACTATACTGGAAGAAGAAGAAGAATTGAGTCAAACTTGTCTGATCGACATCAAAAAGTTAAAGTTGATGGTATTGTCTCGGACTCTTTCCAGGTGCCCTTTGGTGTGCCACATTGCTCTCGGCTCGGTCCATTGCTGTTTATGTTGTACATGAATAATCTAATCAAGAGCACTCAGGATAATTCTCCCGAAGTCTCTTGTCACTGCTATGCAGACGACACACAATTATTTGTATCCGTCAGACCATCCCTTAGTACTCAAGATGAAGTGTTTCAATGTTGGAAAGTGTATTAATTTCATTCATAGATAGATGCTTCATAATAATCTTAAGCTAAACGATAGTAAGAGTGAATTGTTGGTTATCGGAACTCAACAACAGATTTCAAAAATAAGCATTGATGCTGTAAGAGTTGGATCCTCCAATGTGAAACCCTCTGTTACAGCAAGCAATTTAGGAGTATACTTTGATACTAATTTGAACATGGAAACACAAGTTATAAATATATGTAAATCAACAAATTATCTTCTATACAATCTCAGACGTATCCGCAAATATTTTGATCAAGAAAGTATGAAATTAGTTGTACATGCTCTCATCACAAGTAAGCTTGATTATTTTAATGAGTTGCTGTTTGGAATGCCTGATTCTCTTATAGCTAGGTTACAAAGAGTCCAAAATGCATGTGCAAGACTTGTCTATTGTCGGTCAAAATTCACTTTAACCGCACCTCTTCTGAGAGAGTGAGCTCAACTGGTTGCCAGTCCATCACAGAACTTCATTCAAAATTGTGATAATTGTGTATAAATCAGAGATAAATTATTGTTCCAGAGTCCCCATGGCAAAACCAAAGTTACTCTCGGGGACTGTGCGTTTGCCATCTTGCTGCCCCCAAACAATGGAATAGTTTGTCAATAGAAATACGAAGCTCTCAATCTCTCAATGTCTTCATTTCCAAATTTAAAACAGATTTGTTCAATTTATTTTGTAGAATTTAGTAAAAAAAGGAGCTCTGAACCAGCTCAGCTGAATTCATTTTGTATAAAAGTTGCGGCACATAAATGTATTATTATTATTATTATAAGAGTGTCGCCACTATATAGACAGTAGGGCACACTTTCGCTATGGTAACCCAGATATTGTATGTTCTAGTTTCTAAACATTTGTTATGATAACACATTAATTTAATAAATTAATAAATGCAAATTTCTTCGAACAATTTGTAACCGGTATTTTCATTGATAATCTGATACGCATATTTCATGTAGCTACACATACAAAAAAGCATTACAACATGATTTCAACTTAATGAATGTATAATAAAAAGAAGGAATATAGATAGTGGAAAAAGGAAGGTTTCTGCTTGCAAAGTAAGAGATAGAAAAGGTTGGGGGAACGTTGCTATAGATGATTTAAGAGGACTAAAATGGATTGCTGTTAATTTAGGTTTATTTTCACTGAAGGCAAAATCCCGCTTGTCTGTGCATTATGCTTGCGAGTGAATATGTGCATCTATCATATTCTACATCTATATCATGCATTCGCCCATGCTTTCAATAATAGGTGTAAATATAATATAATTGTAATGGCTTCATGTAAAGTGCTCATGTCTTGAGCTGCTATCACGGCGCTCTAGCATTTCAAGGAATCATTTACCTCACCTGAGTCGAGTCACTCGAGTGTGGCAAAAGTGGTGGGACCCGAACCGCAAACCACGTGATCCGCAGCCCAATGTCGTATCCACTAGACCACGACACCTCTATATTTGAATAACACGTTGGATTGTTTGTCAGTTTTTTTTCTTTCTGTTATGATACAAAATGATAATAATATATAAACAAATAATCTGTGATACCTATTTTTTGCATATAATTTATTTAAAAAAACGATTTAACAAAAAAACAAAAATAAAAAACCAGACTGCTGTAGGTTTTTATTGTAGCCAAAATCTGAAGCCAAAATCCCGCTTGTCTGTGCATTATGCTTGCGAGTGAATTTGTGCATCTATCATATTCTACATCTACATCATTCGCCCATGCTTTCAATAATAGGTGTTAATATAATATAATTGTAATGGGTTCATGTAAAGTGCTCATGTCTTTCAGACGTGTCACGTGACACTCCTTGTGCTCCACGGTTATTACCCCGGCTTTAGCATGGCTGCTATCACGGCGCTCTAGCATTTCAAGGAATCATTTACCTCACCTAGGTCGAGTGTGGCAAAAGTGGTGGGACTCGAACCGCAAACCATGTGATCCACAGCCCAGTGTCGTATCCACTAGACCACGACACCTCTATATTTGAATAACACGTTGGATTGTTTGTCAGTTGTATTTTTTTCTGTTATGATACAAAATGATAATAATATGTAAACAAATAATCTGTGATACCTATTTTTTGCATAACATTTATTTAAAAAAATGATTTAACAAAAAACAAAAATTAAAAAACCTGACGGCTGTAGGTTTTTTACGCAATACTCGAGGTACGTGAACGTTTTTGCCTCGATCACAATAATGTTTAATTACTTCCCATCAATTGAGATTATGACAAACCACGATTCACCGTCTTTCAAATTGATGAGCCAATTTCCGCCAGGCATCGATAGGTATAATGTAAGCGGGAGAATATTATACTTAACAAACAGATATTATGACCTTTCAAAAAAGTAAAACCCATCCTGTATAACATGTCAAATCTCAACAAAAGACATGTCAAATCTCTATAAGAGAAAGACATGCGTTTAACAAACACGGCGCAGTAAATATTTTCAGTGAATGCAAACTGGAAAATGAAACTGATCAGTATTCATACCAACCACAGAGAATTATCTCCGACGAGCCGCATGCCAAAGAAGAAGCAATAATTGTGAAGTAGAGTATACCGATCTCCTGAGGAGTCAGGAGGGGGGGTCTCATGAAAGAACCAGGAGGGTTAAAATGCATCGGAATAACTGCAGTTAAACGTTATTCTTTATCCACTCCGTAACCCCTTCATCTTTCCGGAACTTAGAAGATAGGATTTCATACTTAATTTGGTATACCTTCAAAAATTAAAATCGACAGGTTCGGTAAAATGGCTTCATCCATGAATTTGAGCTTATATAACTTCATTGACTATGATGCAAATGCTACACAAGGCGCAGGAGGATATTTAAACACAATCGATATAACTCGACTGGTCGGCTTGCAGGTTTCTTTTGTGATAAACGTGGCTCTCAACATCTTCTTCATCGTGATCTTCGCAAGTGATCGCGACCTCGATTTGAACCAGATGGATAAATATCTCTGCAATCTCATTGCCCTTCAAGACATTATATCGTCCGTTGTCACGAACACTACATTATGCGTTTTCATTTCTGGGCGTTCCCAATAAACAATGGGATTAGAGGGGGGGGGTGGGGGGGGGGGGGGTGGGTGCAACCATCCCAGAATAGAAAGCTAGTTGCAACTGGTCCAGTTGATGAACCAGTTAATGCCAACTGGTAACCCTGGAAATTGAAATGGGCTAAATGATCCAGTTGATCCAGGCCAGTTAGAATTCAACTGGTCTAGCTGAGCCATTAGAACCATTTGGTAAAACTTCCAACCAGTTGAACGGCAACAACACTTCAATACTGGTACGTCTGTATTTCCAATGTAAAGGCATTGGTAATAAGTATAGACTTACATAATTTAATTAATCGAATTTTTTTCATATACTTGTATTTTATTGAAATTATTAATACTTTATACTGGTAGCAAATATACCTCCTTTAATGTTGCTCCTACGGCCAGAATTTACAAATTTTGACGCAATCTTAGTTTTGAGTGATATCTCAAATTGTCTCTGGTGGAGTAAACTGGGTGTTCTCGTAATCAGTGATGTGAAGTTACGAAGAGCAGCCAAAATGCGTTTGCGAGTAATGTTTTATTAAGGTAAACTTGGGAACATCTAGATCCTCGTCATGATATTTTGGACCTCCAAATATATAATCCACACTAAGTACAGATCCTACTAAACTGTGAAGCGGTACCTGTTTGATTCTTTAACAGGAGACCACCTCGAAGATAGCGCATGTAAAGATAACCGCCAAATATCAACAGCTATTTTAAACATGGATAATTCTCAATGTGCGCATTGTAGAATTATCACTGCCAAGGTGATGGAGGTACTTAAAGAATACCTTTTGTTTGCCTTTTTAAAATAATACTTCCACCGATGTATCATATAATTTCTTGTCAGGGCATAAATTAATAATGATTACATAACTTTCATGAACACGTATCCAACATCCAACGAATAACCTTTATTTGCCCATGCGCAAATAGTATCTCCGAAGTGACTTGTTAATCATAAAGGCATCGAATGTCTTCTATGATTCAACCATAGACCCAGGGGCGTCGCCAAAGGGGGGGGGGGGTGTGGGGGGGGGGGGGTGCGACACCCCCCAACCTGTCAGGATATTGTCGGTAAAATTGCGCTGCCGTCGGGAAAAAGAGAAAAGGGGGAGGGAAAAAAAGGGAGGGAAAAAAAGAGAGGGAAAAAAAGAGAGGGAAAAAAAGAGAGGGAAAAAAAGAGAGGAAAAAAAGAGAGGGAAAGGGAAAGAAAAGAAAAAAAGAAAAGGAAAAGAAAAGAAAGAAAGGAAAAGAAAGGAAAGAAAGGAAAAGAAAGGAAAGAAAAGAGAAGAAAGAAAGAGAAAAAAGAAAAAGAGGGAGGAGAGGAAAGAAAGGAAAAGAAAGAAAAGGAAAAAAGAAGAAAAAAGAGTGAAAGGGAAACAAAAGAAACGGGGGATGAAAGAGAGGAGAGAGAGGGGAGGTAAAAGTCTGAGAGAGGAGGAGTGGGAGTAAACGAGAGAAGGGGGTTGTTGGGTGGAGTCGTCTCGTCGAGGGAGCAAGAAAGACACGGGTAAATATGTTGCTGTGTCGGGTCAGCTGTGTCGGTATTCTTGCTCGATCCTCGTGTACTATATCAATGCAGAAGTTTGAAGTCGGTGAGATGTATATTATCGGTCGGCCGACAAGTTTTTTTCTTATCCGCTGTGACGACTTCGAGAGTGACTACAACTTCAATACTTGCATTTTCTCGAAGTTTCACTTTCCTATAATATCAGCTAGAGAAATCAGAGGTTTAAAATTTTCGGGGAAACTAAATTCAAACAAAGTTTAAGAGTCAACAACGGTACGACGAATCGTCTTCCTTTCTTTATATTGTGATGAAACGCCAAAAATTCCGCGCTTCGCGCGGAAGAGGAAACTTCATTTAGACGAGTCGAGAACGGTACAACGAATCGTCTTCTTTCTCTAATAATTTAAGGAAACGACAAAGCTTCCGCGCTTCGCGCGAGAGGGGGAAACTGAATTCAGACAAAATTAATAGGGCTTATTTAGAGTCGAAAGTGGTACAACGAATCGTGTTCTTTCTCTAATAAGTTGAGGAAACGTCAAAGTTTTCGCGCTTCGCGCGAGAGGGGGAAACTGAATTCAGATGAATAGGGCTTAATAAGATTCGAAAACGGTACGAGAAATCGTCTTCCTTTCTCTATATTGTGATGAAACGCCAAAAATTCCGCGCTTCGCGCGGAAGGGGAAAACTACATTTAGACGAGTCGAGAACGGCACGACGAATCGTCTTCTTTCTCTAATAATTTAAGGAAACGTCAAAGCTTCCGCGCTTCGCGCGAGAGTGGGAAACTGAATTCAGACAAAATTAATAGGGCTTATTTAGAGTCGAAAACGGTACAACGAATCGTGTTCTTTCTCTAATAATTTAAGGAAACGACAAAGCTTCCGCGCTTCGCGCGAGAGGGGGAAACTGAATTCAGACAAAATTAATAGGGCTTATTTAGAGTCGAAAGCGGCACAACGAATCGTGTTCTTTCTCTAATAATTTGAGGAAACGTCAAAGCTTTCGCGCTTCGCGCGAGAGGGGGAAACTGAATTCAGATGAATAGGGCTTAATAAGATTCGAAAACGGTACGAGGAATCGTCTTCCTTTCTCTATAATATAGAGTCGAGAACGGTACGACGAATCGTCTTCTTTCCCTAATAATTTAAGGAAACGTCAAAGCTTCCGCGCTTCACGCGAGAGGGGGAAACTGAATTCAAACAAAATTAATAGGGCTTATTTAGAGTCGAAAACGGTACAACGAATCGTGTTCTTTCTCTAATAATTTAAGGAAACGTCAAAGCTTCCGCGCTTCACGCGAGAGGGGGAAACTGAATTCAGACAAAATTAATAGGGCCTATTTAGAGTCGAAAGCGGTACAACGAATCGTGTTCTTTCTCTAATAATTTGAGGAAACATCAAAGCTTTCGCGCTTCGCGCGAGAGGGGGAAACTGAATTCAGATGAATAGGGCTTTATAAGATTCGAAAACGGTACAAGGAATCGTCTTCCTTTCTCTATATTGTGATGAAACGCCAAAAATTCCGCGCTTTGCGCGGAAGGGGAAAACTACATTTAGACGAGTCGAGAACGGTACGACGAATCGTCTTCTTTCTCTAATAATTTAAGGAAACGTCAAAGCTTCCGCGCTTCGCGCGAGAGAGGGAAACTGAATTCAGACAAAATTAATAGGGCTTATTGAGAGTCGAAAACGGTACATCGAATCGTGTTCTTTCTCTAATAATTTAAGGAAACGTCAAAGCTTCCGCGCTTCGCGCGAGAGAGGGAAACTGAATTCAGACAAAATTAATAGGGCTTATTGAGAGTCGAAAACGGTACAACGAATCGTGTTTTTTCTCATGATTTAATGAAACGTCAAAGCTTCCGCGCTTCGCGCGGGTGGGGGAAAAACTGAATTCAGACAAGGGTTAAGAGTCGAGAACAGTACACCGAATCGTCTGCTTTTTCTCATAATTTAATGAAACGTCAAAGCTTCCGCGCTTTGCGCGGGAGGGGGGGGGGGAACTTCATTCAGCCAAGGATTACCAGTCGAAAACGGTACAATTAATCGTCTTCTTTTCCTAATAATTTAAGGAAACGACTAAGCTTCCGCGCTTCGCGCGGGAGGCCCATCACCCACACCCCCTAATAAGCGCTTTTAAGTGATTCTCTTGCTCACTACCGCCCCTTCCTAAAATAAGATCCTAGCTCCGCGCCTGCATTAAAATATATAGCTATGATGCTGACTAAATTGAAGAAATAATTCGTATATTTAATTCGTCGAGGAAAATGACCATTTTGCGCATATGCAAGTACTATAGATAGTATATAGGAAAAACAATTTAGCCTTCGGCCCCAGGTTTATATGGTTGAATTTGTAGATATTGGACATTTAATTTTGTCGGTAATTGGTGCCTAGTTTTGTCGGTAATCGTTGGCCTCTACACCCCCCACTGAAAAAGGTCTAGCGACGCCCCTGCATAGACCGTTATTACAAAGTCTCATCGTTTCCTTTGCGCAAACCATAATGGGCTCTTTATTCTTTGTATAGGCCAATGCGCAAACTTAAAGAAGAATGAAACCCAATCAACTCAGCTGTAATTCTTATTCAAAATTGTCAGCCAGTTAAAAATGTCTTGAAAATACTACTACATGTATTTGATTACCTAGCAAGGAAGACCGTCTCTCCAAAGTTAACAGTTTCCTTGCTAGCGAGTCTCCCATTGGAGTCGCCATTTTGATTAAAAAAGTGATGTCAGAGTAGTACATACCTGTTGACCTACATGATTGTGATGGATATGGTGTTGCCCCGGGGTGTTGCATTGTTGTACAACCAGAGCCATCGATGCAAAAAGCAGCCATCAGAAGTTCTATGTACGCCTTTGTCCCTCTTTTATATAATTGGCGAAGCTTTGCCTGACCAAGCACCAACTTATGCATGCAAAATGTTGCTTAACAAAAGAAAGTGCTCAACTGTTTGAAACAGCTGAATCAAATATCTTGTCACAATATGTTATGGGGAAATATCCATTCATTTGAATATGTTATGGGGAAATATCCATGCATTTTAATATATTATTACCGAAATGTCTATTATCAGGGAACCTTTGTTATAGCTGCATTTGACAGGCGAGTGTCCTACATTGTAGCTAAAGCATAAAGCTCAGTGGGAACATCACAAGGTGTACTACTCTCACATCATTATCTTTACTTAACACAACTTAGAATCTAGAACTTAGAATTTCGAATAAGACTTTCAGATAATATTTGATGGGTTTCATTCTCCTTTAACACGAACATGATATTTGCTGACTCGTGATAATTTTCGTCACTTACTTGAAAACACATATAATTTATTGAGTAAGGCATGATGTTATGTCTGTTAAGAAAAAAGAGTCAATTTCAGTCGAATTCTGTGATACTCTAGATTTATTTATTAGTCTGTCAACCTGGTGATGAGCCTTTTTGCTGTGTGGTGGGAGTGAATTAGTTTAAGCATGAATTTGCAGTGGAAAACATGTTGCTGACTTTAAAAAATGCATGAATATCACCCTCAACAAACTCAAGTCAATGTGTTAACCAGATTGCCCTTTTCATCTCTTCTCACAATAAACATCCAAGTTTGACACGAGAATTGATCAAAGTTGCATCCATCAGCAAATGTTTTCACTTTATGGCGATTGTCATCATGGCAACTACATCAACGTGGTGAGGAAATCATTAGGAACGTGCCGTATACTATAGGCAGGGAGGTGAAAGAAAGGAGTGGAAACTCTTGTAATTTATTCAAACGCATTCGTGAGTTCTAAATGGTAACAATGGGATGTGTAACGCTTTCACTGCGGGGAATTTCGGAGGTCAGACATCAGTTTCACATTTATTACAAAATATTAAATGACACTATGAATATGACGGATAAAGAAAGAGGACAAAATATACAGTTCCTCATCCTACCCTCAACAATTGCTGTGGTAGACAAAGGAACATCCCTTCACTGCTATTATGTAAAAATGTTTAGAACAGATGAATATGCATGTGACACCTGTTCTACACATTTTAACATAATAGCAGTGAAGGGATGTTCCTTTGTCCACCACAGCAATTATTGAGGGAAGAATGAGGAACTGTATATTTTGTCCTCTTTCTTTGTCCGTCATATTCATAGTGTTACCTTCAAAATTTCAGTGTAAATTATAAACTTTATTTGGGAATTTTATTGGGAATAGTCCATCAAACAATTTTTCAAATTTAGTATTCCGCCCTTCCTATAATTTGTGTGCCAAAAACTCAATATTTTATTTTAATGCGCTAATTTGTGCATGTTTTAATGTCCCGTTAATTAATCCATGATTAATAATCTTCAATAACTTTACGTTTGCTAATGCGTATTTTCGCGTGTTTTTTGTATTTTTGCAGTTGGAAAAAAGGTTAAAATTACACAAGTTTGTGTTCGCTTGTTCTACTCATTACACTTTCAACAATTGATGAGAAATCATTGAAAGGGACAGCGAACAGTTGCTGGGATACCATTTTCTGATGTAGGAATTCTAAATCTTGAAATTTCATGCGCTCTTTTATCTCACCACCTGGTCAAGAGTTACAGATTAGCGCATGACTTTTCGGCGGCTTGGAGCATGGGTCAAAGGAAAGCGGCTTGATTCCACTCCTTTCTTTCACCTCTTTGTTATAGGGAGCTTGAAAAGCTTTAGATTTGTTACTTCTAGTAAACACGAGTCCACATCACGAGTTTCATGATAATAATTATGTGGGACTACGCGAACACGTGGCATAAAAATTCGTCCCGATTTATATGATGTTACATGCCATATTTAGAATATCAAGGCATTTGAAGAGCCATGCTTTTCAGGGAACATTTTTTATCTTATGTTCTTCCACACTTGCATAATACAATGATGCCACAAATTATTGTTCATGTTATGTCGGTTGTCGTCATGGCAACTACATCAACGTGGTGAGGAAATCATTAGGAACGTGTCGTAAACTATAGGGAGCTTGAAAAGCTGTATATTTGTTACTTCAATTAAACACGAGTCCACATCACGAGTTTCACGACATTAATTATTTGGGAACATTTTTTATCTCATGTTCTTCCACACTTGCATAATACAGTGATGTCACAAATTATTTTCAACTCATCCCAGAATTCAACCTTCTCTTTTCACGACAATAATTATTTGGAGAAGAAATCTAGTAATGAAAAAACCTTTATCTTCGTCGCATCTCACTTTCCGTGAAGAATTGAATCAAACGTACGGAACGTTAGTTAGTCTAATTGACATTCATCGATATCATCATTTGAACCTGACGATTTTATGATTGCGTTCGTCTGTTTCTTCGTCTGATAATTATTTACTAATATCTTCACCGAAACCTATACATTTTAACAGTTCGAATAGCATGTTTCTTCGTCTCATTTGCACATTTTACAGTCTTTTATTCATAGTGATTTAATATTGTCGACCGTTAATTTCTTTGCCCAATGTTTATCAGTATCTTCATCTGAACCTTAAGATTTTATCAGTTTTGACGGCGTATTTCCTAGGCTGAAGTTCACATATATCTTCATGTAAACCTAAGAATTTTACATTTGCTTGCAAGAAGCAGACTTCTTTGTGCGTTTTGTAAAGGTGAGATTGTTCAGCACGTTTTCCAAAATGACAACTACATAAAGAATGTACAACTGTAACTGAAATAGTGACGTCCAAGGACTCAAATAACGCATTTTGCTCTTACTATAATTACCGAAGCCAACAAGGTCTGTATACGAGTTGGAGAGTCTTGCAGATTTGTTCCATTTCTTCACGCAATCGTATCAAGTTGGACAATAACATGGCAGAAATAACAAACAGCTCAAATTATTCTGCTGGACAGGATGAAAGTTCAACCATCAACAACGTCGATGTAGCTCGACTGTTCAGTTTGCAGTTTTCTTGTGTGATCGAAGTGGCTCTCAACATTTTCATCATCGCAGTCCTTGCAAGTGATCGCGACCTCGATTTCATCCAGATCGACAAATATCTCTACAAACTTCTCGCTTATCAAGATATCGTGTTGTCACTCCTATACAACGTCGTAAGTTCTGCATTCATTTTGGGCCAGTATTTTGATATCGATGCTGATGCCTGCATGACGCTTGGGGCCACGTGTTTCTTCTGTTTTGAAGTGTCTGCCTGGATATTATGTGCAGTTGCTTTGAACAAATTCCTCTTCATCAAGTATCCTTTGAGGTACTACAGCATGGTGACAAAGCGTCGAGTGGTGGGGTTTCTCGTTGCAGGCGGGATTCTCTCCCTAGGTGTAATTGGTCTTTTACCCTTTGAGGGTTTTCCATTTGCGGACATTGGTCGTTGTTCTGTATCTAGTATTTCGCGATCGTTTGGCAGAATCACCACAAGATCTGGCCTATTTATCTACATCGTTTTCAACCTACTCGATTTCTCTTTACCCATCGTCGCAACAGTCCTACTAAACTTTGCACTCATTGCCGTGGCCGTGAAACAGGCTAGGTCAAATCATCGGGTAGCGGTGATGGTTCCTACTCAACCTGACCAAAGTAAAAAGGAAACTCGATCCGAACGTGATCGGAACCGTGTTAAACGCAGAGGCCTTCTAAACGTTCTTTACCTTCTAAACACAGCTTCAATTCTACTTATTTCGACGGGCATAATTTCTTTAATTTTCTTCTTTCAGCCAGGCAGTGTGAGCTATATTAAGGCAGTTCTATTCGCGTATGATATTCCGAAGCTGTTGTGGTTATCTAAGGTTGGTGTTCTGATCATCAGTGATGTGAAGATGCGAAAAGCAGCCACAAATTATTTATCGGTAACATACTGTAAGATTAAAGTTACAAGTCTACAAGTTTGATTGTATATAATCTTTAGTAGAATTGGTACAAAGTTAATATAGCACTGCTGCCCCCAGAAAGCGATTTTTAAAAATCCTTAAGTGATGAGACTTGATAAAGAGTTTTTCAACCAAATAAGAGAGGAATATACGTAATAATTACGATTGTCTATTTGCTTTTCTGTGCTTTATCGTTAACATATTCCCTCTCATTATTTTCGTTAAAGTAGATATTCATTGATTTTATAAAATAACTTCATTTTCATTATTGCAAAATTGAAACTTTGATTCGACAAGGTTATCAAAATTTAATGCTTAATTGGAAACATTTGAAGTAAATAAAAAAAATAAAGGAATCTGTCGCTTGTAAACAAAATAGACGCCATATTCAGCTGCACACACCGCGGTATGTTCGGCGTTTCAAGAGGGAACAAATACCGTCCTTAATATCATTCCGGGTTTTTTTCAATTTGAAAGTCTGATTTCTTTGATTGTTAATTAACTCCTATCATGTGTATTTACAAACAAAAGATTTTAGTTATCAGAATCGGTTTCATATCCCCTTTTGAATCGTTTGAAATGCCATCACATCGTTATTTTTCTGGCGAATCTCTCGTATATCCCAGATGCTATGGAGGTGGTTTTATTTGTATTTTATATGTAGTTGACCTAAAACTTGTACGATGGCCATCTGTTAGCTTACCAGTTTCTAGTGATAAATTAGTTGACATACCTGTGATTTCCTTTGAATGTCCACTTTAATGATATACAGTCACTAGACTGTGGATCATAATGTACAGGGTTCGAGCTCCTGCTATAGCATAAACGTCCTGTGGCAAAACCACAGTCAACTCGTCACCCAGGTGAGGTAAATGGGTACCTCCGTTAAAGCCGGAGTATTACTTGTCTAAGCCGGCTAGTTCTGTAATACGATTGCCGGTTCAAATTTGTATTTTACGTTTATTCAACCTGAATGACTAAATGATACTAAAATTTAATTAAGTAACGCTGACAACGATGAACATTTTCTTGTTTTACGACCATTCATCTATAATTCATTTACATTTGTAATTATGGACATTATGGAACAATTAAATGTAGGCCTATTTATTGTTATAGTTATAGTATCCATTCAAGTTTTTAATGCATGTACTATTTTCAATAATTGCTACAATGTGCATTATTCCACTTTGATGTTAATTGCGACATGCGATCGCTTTAATAAATACTATTTTGAATTGCACTGGTCTTTTGTATTAGTATCATGAGTCAAGAGAAGGTGCGATTTTTTGTTTTTGTTAATGCCTCAACGGCCCCCCTGTTTGTTTTTAGATTTGTCATGCCATCATTCAGAATAAATCTGGCTGGCATCGTGCGAAGAGTGAATCATTTTCGATATTTTCCGCTCAGTCGCCATGTGACTTTACACTACTTAAAATACAAAACAGTATAATTATTTAAAAACAGGCAGAAGGAAAGTCTTTAGAAAGAAAACTTTAGAAAGAAGACTTGGTGTGTGCGTGTGTGTGTGTGTGTGTGTAATTGGGTTTTTACAGACGTGTATCAATCGGAGACCCCGTCCTTGTACCAAGAGGGTAAAATGTGTCAATTCACGATTGGTGTATCTCAGGGCGACGATCTGGTACCTTAAAGAAACATTTTTTACCGACGATACATCTTCTAGCTGCGACTTAAGTGTTACTTGTAAGCGACTGAAAATATCCGCGTCCATAATCGTCCCGATGTTGTGACATTTTAATTACGGAGAAAATAAAATGTTCCGAGTATTAACCTTAAGTTCGATACACTCTGGATATAACTTTATCACACTTTCAACGCATTAATCTCAACCCACGTTTAAATCCAACAAACCTAATAAAAAAAAAATAAAAAAAAAAATCAGCCAGAGACTCATTGAATATTAGGTGTACAGTGGATAACAATCAACAATAAAGATCTTTATTGAGCATCTGACAACTGAATCAAAAATGAAAAGAATAGAAAAACATTAATTCTACAAGAAATCATTCTTTAAGTTTAATTTAATTCTATATTTATATGGCATTGTACAGATATTAAAAGAAATAACAAACCTTCTAAAACAAGAATTGTTGTCATGCTGAATGTCATTTTACATAAAAAACACAAAAAACAAAGTCTATTGAATGATACCACACATCTGTAAGTTTACTATAAACGTATCGGAGTGCAACATCCGTCAAATTTAAAAGACATTTCAAAGAAACACAATTTATTGTCAAATTAACCCAAGGATTTTTCTACTAGCAGGCCTGGTTAATAACGACATATACATGTAAATAGTAAACAAGAGAATTTCCAATATATATATATATATATATCTTAAGATAACATTATAAAAAAAAGATGATTACATATCTCACCTGTTTATGATTCAATTCAAATTAATAGATACTAAATGGACCTTCAAAATGTAACTTGATATTAATCTACTTGAAGGGCATCTTTGAGGTGTTCATGTGAATATCATAATGATGTTAAACAAAAGGAAAGAAAGGAGAAAGGGGAAAGATTAGAGATAGAGATACAGAAATTGGGATGGAGTGTGAGAGAACATGTTATTTTAATTTAGCATTTCCATTTGTTTAGTTCAAAAATTTCACCTTGTAACTAAAGGATTGCTTAACAATTCAAATAATCTTAAAATTACTTGTTTACATGCCATATTCACACACATTATGTGGGACTACAATTTAATGGATACATATATACTCTCCCAATTTATTACACAAATATTTCTTTAAAAAATGCTGTACACAACCCTTTATTTTGATGTGTGGTTGTTTGTTTCATAGTGGTGATATATAGCCAGAGAACAGTCATACTGCCAGTAGTTTATCACCAATAACCCCATAGGAGATATAATAATCAACTCATCTAAATTATCATCATCACTATTATTATTTGTTAACTTTCCAAAAAGGTAGTATTTCTAACAAACTCTAAGCAAGCCAGAGGTCTCATACAATTCATATCACTTTCCATCAATACAAAAATACATGACCTGTTTGTCTTCTACTTCTGCCTTTGAAAATTTCTTGCTCATCCCTATTCTTTTCTATTCATCTACCCAAAATTCCATAAAAATACAATAAACACAATAAATTTGACATTTGAAGGCACATAACAGTTTCCCCATACACAAACGGTATACACAGGGCATCTAAAAGTTCAGTAACAACAATATTACTAAAGATGTAGAATTATAAGCATCTACATGTACTGCCTTTCTTGATTAAAATGATAATGAGTATTCAATTACAAACCTCCAGAACTTGTTTCATAAAAAGTTCTACGCCTACATTGATGAAAAGTTACATTACATATCGCTAGCAAGCAAAACATACCGCAAGAAATTAAAGTGGTATTCATATTGAAAACTACATGAAACACTCCTTCACATATTATACATGTATAAACATATAATATGTGATATATTGCAAAAATATATATAACTCATGGATTGCAATGAAATAAGATATAGTATACAGAAATACATCATGATTTAAATTTGAACTGAAACTTCAGTGAAATGATACAATGGAAGATCAGACATAAAGAAATAACAGCAATATAAAAAAAAAAGTTCAGACTTGCCCAAATTCTTCGAGTTTGGACATTAAAATGTTTAATATCCGTTTAATCTGTTTAAAATTCAAAAATTGCATTAAGAAGCCACGACCTTTCGATAGATGCAAAAGAAATATTCCTGATAACATGTCCCTATGTATCCAATTTTTGTTTGGGACAAATTGTGTCTTCTTGTGAAACGAGATAAAATCCTCATGTATCTCAAGTATAACACGCATTACAAAATCAAACATAGAAGAGTATTAAAAATAAAAAAACATCTGATGCTAAGGGAAATCCATGCAATTACATTAAATAGTTTATCAATGATGATACTATGTACTTAAATCACTTCATAATTTTCTTGTCTATTTTCTTATGAACATGTTCAATAAACAAATTTAAACCTCATGAAGTATACTATTCATTTTTAGACATACATGGTGTATAATTATAATAGAAGTGTACATGTATTAAGTTGTATTTTACTACCCTTGAAAGTGTCTCAGTGAATTCATAATACAAAATATTCAAGAGGGCAGCCTATCATCAATTCATGATAAACACATGAAGTCCAAACAAGTGTTAATTATGTAAATCACTTTTTACATATAAATTTTCTGAAGATTTATGGCAAATATATTTTAACGGCTGAGACATTTTCACACTGTTACATTTGGCTTTGAGGCAAGCACAGTTCAGACAGATTTTTTTCTGATATTGCCCTACAACAAATCACTCAACAGAGTGTGTTAATATACATGTTAGTAAAGGAAACAGAACCTATACGTATATTAAAGTAGTGTTTAAAAATACACTGTAAAATGTGTAGGTTCTATGTTGATAGCTGTTTCATCTTTTAAGTTACTAATGCATTAAAAATGCCTGCCCACCTTTTATTTTTTAAACACAAAGTATAAAACAACATGCACTAAGAATTAATGGCATATTTACTTATAAATGGCATGTCCAAGGGGTCAAACAATGAAAATAAAAAAGGTAACTAAGAAGACAATTTTCAATCAAATAATTGTAAATTGTAATGCAGGGAGATAATGCCCTAATGCATGTCATCTAAAAATGGAATGATAAAGTCCTGCTTGAAGCATGCAAACTATATAAATATAATACTGCCCATGACAGAGATTAACAAAGATAGAATTATGTTCCATGTTTTGGTCCAACAAAATTAGATTTTAGTTAAAAGCACAAGAAAAGCAATACTGATAGCAAACATCAAAGAATCATCTTTTTTGCATAAAAGTGAAAAAATCTAATGCCACAATGATGTAAAATATAGAGCACTAAAAAACACATGTCGACTTGTGAACGTCATGAAAGTAATGAACTCTTCAATGATCATCCATGTCATACAAATTTAACATTTAATTTGATGTAGTTATTATGTTGCTAGTATAATGTTATTTAAAAACAATCAAAAGAGATATAGATGATCTTTCCTTGACCAAATCACTCAATCAAATTAATTGTAAGATAAATTGTTGGAGTGCACCTTAAACATATCCAATTGAATTGAAAATAATCTTAAACCCTTTAGACATGATTTCATTATCATGTAACATACACCCTGTATTACAAATGGTTTTCATCATAGCTATGTTGGGCTTAATATTTGATGGGTTACATATAGATCTTCTAATCACATGTATAACAAGTTATGAAAGATTAAAGTAATATAATGATGATTGCTATCAAGAATATCAATGTCCAGTAATACAAAAATAATGTAGATATTAGAAATATTCTAATACCAGTATTTGAGATTCAAAATCAAATGGTCATGCATTTATCATCATGCATTCACTTCAAATATGTGTATACAACCTACAATTAAGCAAAGTGATCAAATAATGTATACATCTGTGCTGAAACGTGTTACTACAAATTAACCTTTCTTTAAGAATTATACATAAATACGTTCTCTGCCTGTAGCCTTGTACTCCTGGATCATGTACTTTTTTTCAAAGGCAACAACAACAACAAAAACAATCCTTCTCCCTTAAGTCACTCTGTTTTGACTCGACAGTATTTTCAATCATACAAACACAATAATCAAAGTCTTAAAATTGCACAATATACTCATAGTGAGTCTAATCAATTAAATTGTATAATGCAGGACTAACTTTATACCAGCATGAAATAAAAGTAAACAAAGAAATTTACAAATATTCAATTAGTTTTATTTTCAGTCAACCAAATAGAATTAAGGAGGTTTTATGGCACAGGTTACTTTTTTAAAAAGTATTACTTGTCAGACACAAAGAAAATATAATCACAGGTTTTGTGATTGCAAATATGGTGATTTGGCAACCAAATTGCACAATTTTTTCATAGCTGCTTAGCTTTTAGTTGGACAAATCTGACCTGAAATCAATACTTTCTCGAATTTTTTTTTTTTTTTTTTTTTCAATTCTGACAGATCTTACAGCTGAATTTTCTCTCCTACTCAACACAAAGCTAACAATTCCATGGAAATGATTGCATACCTGTAGTGGTAAAAAGAATTCTGCAGGAATTATGTTAAGACTAGTAACCATGCTGTTCGTGCCTTAATTCTATCTTGGTTAGATTATAACTGTCTTGTCTCCAAAAGATGGAAGGAAACTTGAAACTGCCCAGGGTCGAGCCGCTAGATTTATCTTTGGCCCTGGAGCTCGGACTCAGACTTCTCCCTTGATCAAGGAATTCCACTAGTTACCTCTACAACAATGCATTCTGTTTAAGGTCTGCTTGTATGTCTTCAAAATTCATATGGCACCTGAATATCTTAATGACACCCTCCAAATATACACAACCGCTCTTTACCTTCACTCAACTACTTACATAGATAAAGTAATTATTCCCAAATCTAGACTCTCATCTAGCGAAAAAAAGGTTTACAATGGCTGCTTCAAATCATAGAGCGATATCCCACTTTCTATCAGAGAATTATCCTGCCTTGCCTCTTTCAAAAGATCCCTTAGAGCAAACTTCTCCCCTCTGAAACTTAATGTCATTTACCTAGTATTATAAGTCTACAAATTATTATATTATTATCATTATAATGACATTACAAAAAAAGTTTGCCAGAAAAGTATTCAAAATTATTAGAAATCGTATTGAAACAAATTTGTATTTATAACCAAGATGTACCAATTGGTAAATCCCTGGGGGTCATAATATACCGATAGACTAATAATCTGACTGCTGAGATGAAATCAATTTTGCACACTAACATTTAACTAAACTTTGCTTAGTTTATAACTTTTCTATCAATCAACCAGGCAGGATGCAGATATGACTATTTATGATTTTTTTTTTGTCCCCTCGCAGTTTATCTCCTAAGCTGCCAGTTTGCAGATTACATGTTAATTTGTGCAGTTAAACAAATGATTCAACAGAGAAACCATCAACACTTTCTGAAACCAACAATTCATTTTACTGACCAAAAACATACATGTAACATAATGAAATCTACACATACATGTACCTATTCATAATTTCATATTTCTCTAAAATATATCAGATATTGACTATCCATTCTAACAATACTAATTTGTCAGAAAATGTGAATATGAATATTCTGGTCCCTTATGTCTCCTTGTTAAATACTATTGCTTCAAATTCATAAATACAGGCAACTCAATCATCATGAATATATATCTTTAATACATGTATAATATATATATGCACATATATGATTGATATTGCTGTTGAGGTCATGGAAATAGAGTGAACCCATGTCCTGTACATGGCTATTGTCCGCAGATAGCTACTACGTTCATCTTCTTTTAGTAGATCTACAGTATGCAGGATAAATAATCACATCCTTCTACCATAGTTACATGTTTCATGAGGGTTTTCTGTTTCATGCAGAGATGTGCAAGTAATCTTATTGAAAGGGGGGGGGGGGGGCAAGAAGGGACTGTCCCATGCATAATAATAATGATGATTTTTTTTGAAGTCATAAAGACTAAAGTCCTTTTAAAGGAGTAATTTAACAACCCATGATTTGAATGCCTTCTTGTTTCCAATGTCGTACAGAATTTAAATTCGAAGTGTAATAAGCACCAGTATGAAATTCGATTGCCCTGTTTAGACACCCTTGTCTCAACTCATTTTCTGTAGGGACTTTAAAGCCCCACTGCACTACTTATAGCTACTTGTGCCCTCTATAAAGCAAACAATGCCTTATCGGTGATCATTGGTCCCCCATGATCCTCTTTCTCTTATGTTAATTGAGAGCTGATTTGATGAGATAACAACCTGTCAGTGACCATGCAGGGAGGTCTAATCCCTCCTGGCCAAACTAGTGCAGTGGGGCTTTAATGAAGACATTTGTGTCCTTCTGTCTCCCGAATCACATGTACAGGCAGAGGTTGGTCAGTGGTAAAAGGATATACAGGGTATGGGTTCGTATGATTCTTGACTTACAAGGCAGCAAAGGCAAAGTTACACCTGCAATTCAGCATGGTCTTGGCCAGGGTCCAGGTGTCCGTGAAGGGGTCATACTTCTCCACCCGGTCAAGATAGGCCGCTCCAGAGTGACCACCTGCAGCATAGATGTGTCCACCCATAACGGTCACTCCAAGACCTGTCAAGCGTGATTTGGTAGAGAGAGAGATCCAGTTTAATGAAGCTCAAAATACAAACCCTTTTCATAGAAAACGGGAGATATAGATATCTATTTTAATAACAATCAAAACTGACTTTGAATACAGACATAGTAAAGATTTTCGTCTTACACTTAAAGTAAATCGCAAGAATGAACAAAGAGCCAAAATTGGACAATTTAAATGGAAGCTACAGGAACAAATAGCGCAAAAGCTTCCAAGTGGCATATCAAACAAACAGTGTTTATAGTGCTTTATTCTTTTAGCTTCTTGCTTTCGGTTCATTCTTACACTTTACTCTGATGAGTATGAGATGAAAAGCTTAAGTACGTTTGCATTCCATGCTACTCCTCGTTTTGTAGTCCCAATCATCTCTTTGAAACTGACTTTCTATGATGAAAGTTGGGCAACAGTCCTTGAAAGAATAAACCTTGAAATGATCATTCCTCTCAGCAGCTCCTAGAAGCTATATCTAGAGATGTAGATATAGAAATGCACAGTATGCTACTAAAGCTAAAAGAACTACGGAAGCCTAGTTTAACAGTCACATTTGGCATTGATTAAGTCCAAGTGTTTCGGACGGGAAGACAACAAATAAATTAAAACAATTTTCTGGAGATGAAAAAAAAGGAAAACACAAATTACTTCAAATTTGTCCTTCATCCTTTTCAAGTGCACTTTTATCATTCGCATGAGAAGAGGACTAAGATATGAAGTTTCTTGTGATATGATGTATAACTAAACAGGAGTCACATACGGTAGTTCTAATTTTTTTTCTTCTTCAGGTTTCTTGTTTCTTTTGAAAGAAACAACATGGTATCAACTATTCTCTACTCCTGACGACGGATAGTCAACCAGTTCAAAACGTCGAACCACTCCCGCCATCCATCCTCTCCAATCGGCGCTTTAGTTCTCCTTACAACTATAAGCTAAGAAAGATAACCAACAGTCTTTTTCAAGACTACACCAACAGTCCTTTCCAGGAATACACACCCTCAAGAAAGATTACTGAGAGTCCTTTTCAGGACTCCTCAATCCTCCCTTTCTCTCGCATGGTGCAACCTATTGTATATGGTATCAACTGTAAGTCATATTCTCGTTTTTGATTTAAAAAAAACTTCTACAAACCTGTCCTTGGTATGCCCATAGAGGCGACTGTCTTCCAGCTATCCTGGTGCGTGTCATACCGTTCTACACTGCTTAGATACTGCTCCCCGTTGTGGCCTCCTACAACGTAGATGAACCCGTGGAGAACAGCAACCCCAAAGTTAATCCGACGGTCAGTGAGCGGAGCCACCTTCTCCCAGAAGTCTTTATCTGGATCATATCTTTCCATACTAGACAAGAAACACAAAGAAGGCTTGCAAATGTCAATATAATGTTCATGAAGGCACAAGTTTATTATCAAAACTTAAAACATAATTTTAGGCATTATCTAAAAATTAGCTAAATGGTGGTGGTAGTTGTTATTTTACCTGACTGCTAAGAAAGCATAAATGCTTGTAAGTAAAGCAACCAGACGGCCGAAGGCTTTAGGTAATCTCCAAGGGACCTGGTAATGAGGATTAATGCCTTACCAAAGGGAACTAGCGCATCGCCTTGGTTTTGAACCCGGGTCACTGGATTACGAGACCACTGCTCTACCCACTGAGCTATCGCGCCTCCTCATAAATAAATAAAGCATTTGTGTAAGAGATTAATGAATAGCCTTAAATACATAAATCATGAAGCGTTTTGTGTTGCTTTGAATGAAGATATCTGTATATAGGTACCATATATTGTATCGTTGCTAAACTTACAATTTTTCAGCTGAAACACCTTCAGAAAAAGAAAGGCAGCTCCAAAACCAAGGGGGTTGTGTTATCTGTTGATTGGGTATTTGCCCGTTGGGGTTATTTCAAATTTCATCAGGTCATCTGCACTCTTACTCTTACAAACCTACTGGTATTACATCTTACCTGTTAAGATAATTAGGACCATATCCCCCGATGGCGTATATCTTGCCATCAACAACCGCGGTGGTGAAGATACTCCTACGCTCAAGCATAGGTGTGGCCATTTTCCACTGGTTGCTCTTCCGACAGTACACCTCTACATTCTTCATATAAGACTCTCCATTATATCCCCCAAGGGCGTAGATCTTCCCGTTGAGCACCGCGACACCATGGTTACTCCGACACATGTGCATGCTGGCTACAGTGCTCCATGTGTTAGTGTCTGGTTGCCATCTTTCGACGCCGTTGTCATAGCAGCGATACGAGGTCCCATTTCTGAGTTGGCAACGCACTCCCCCGATGACGTAGAGGTTCTGGTTGACGACCGCAGCAGCGCACTCCTGGAGTCTGCAGTTCAGTGAGGCTACCTCACTCCAGCTATCTGTCTCAGATCGGTAAACTTCAACACTGGACAAGCAAGCAGAAACAATATGGGAAAGATGAAATAAAATATATTTCCTTTTTAAGTAGTATGGCAAAGAATATAAACATCATACGGAGGTACAGGGCTTTGCAGTAGATCCTCCATGACTCTTTCACAATTGTCTTTGCCCTATCTGGGATTGAGCTAGCTAAGAGGGCCAGGGGCCCACTCCTTGACGCCGTCATAAGTCTAACTATCCCATTAAAACATGTGTTAATTCTATAACACACGTTTCAACAGGATAGATAAGAAGTTAGACTTATGACGGTTTTGAGGAACGGGTCCCTGCCCTCAAAGCTACATCCTGGAGAAATTGTTGATTGAATTGATGCACTTTTTTCTGAAAAATCCATGGTGCCTAAAGTTAAACTTGTTGATTTAAAACTTATTCCCAGGTTTAATACCCTCCTGCAGCTCTAAAGGATTGCACCAGAAATAGCACAAAAAGTGATTCCTAATATAATAAAGGAGAATGTATATTCAGCAAAGTGTGCCTTGATAGCCTAACAAATATACAATTCTGACCAAACTCCGGACCCCATGGAAGAACAGGCGTATTTTGTTAATACGCCTGAAATGGGCTATCCGCCGTATATCTCATTTATGTATGTATTTGTATGTTGTGATGATTTTATACGGAAATAAAAACAAACAAACAAACAAACCAAACAGAATTTGAAGCCAGTATTCTAGAACAATTGTTTGAGGTCTTTTGCAAAAAAATTAGTCTTTCAGCATTCAAAATGTTCAAACAAACATTTCATCTTAATGCAAATATGAGTCACATGCGTAGGGAAAGTTCATTCTGATTTACCTGTCAAGAGTTGCAAATAAGCCATTCTTGCCTCCTACAGCACAAAACATCTCCAACTCTCCTCTTCTCTTCAGCTTGTCTTTCATCTTTTTGGCCAATGAAAGGCGGTCCTCTGTGTTGAGGTGGTATTGCAGTGCTTTGTTCACCTACAGTTTACAAACAGTAAACAAAAAAAAAGCATCAAGTTAAAGACATTATGCTTCATGAATTACACAGCATTCAGTTAATAATATTATCACAACAACATGATTCTACATTTTTAAACTAAACCCTATGATGTAAGTAGATCACATAGTATTACTATGATGGTATTTTAAGGAATCTTTTTTTTTCATAATGGTTACAAAATTAAAGATTTACATTCGATACCCATCAATCTATAAAGTGAATACAAATGATTTGCTTCATTTACATGTCCTGTAATCCTTTCACAAAATTCTCACAACATACCCTTTTATTCACTTAAAGAATAGGGTCTAGACTTATTTTAATTTGTCGAGGAAAGGAGTTGGAAGGGAAATCCAATTCATCTTTACCTGTTCTTGGCACAGATCATTCTCCTTGATAAAGGGGTGGGTCTCGTATAACTTTGTTAAGGTCTTGTGGGTGAGTTGGGGCAAGCGAATGCACTGGAGGGCTCTTCCCAGATAGCACTGTCGTCTGTTAGGATCGTAATTCAACCAGGTATCCAGGGCATCGAAGACGACTTCTTCCGAGGAAACATTGAGGTCATCTCGCGAGAGTATTTTAATCAACTCTTCAAAGATCAGTTGGCAAAACTCTTCACTCTGGCTGAGTTCTTGAAAATGAGCAGCGATAAATTTGTCCCCGAAGGCCTGAAGTTCCCTGCATGCATGGACTTCAGCGAAATGGGTGATCCCAAGGCAGTTTGTGGCATGGAGTTGAGCTTGTAAGAACTCGCAGCACAGCTTTTTCACAGAATGCATTTGAAAAAGATTGGCAGCTGGCAAGAGGGATTGGACATTGGCATGGGTAACTGCAATTCTTCCAGAGTAGGCAAAATCTACAAGAACGTTGATTGCAGTTTTATCGACCGATTTGAGATCAATTTCTTCTTTTTCACTTTCACACAAATTTCCAGTAAACATGGCTTTGAAATATGGGCTAGATCCGGACAATACAGCTCTGTGGGCTTTCACTTTATGGCCGTCTACTCTAAGAACGACGTCACACAGATGACCATGTTGTTGCAAGCTGTGCATTTCTCGCAGCACCATTCTTGCATGTCCGGAAACCTCACTGCTAACTCCGCCGGAGGTAGCGGGCACTGCCACTGGGCAGCTGGCTTGAGATCCATTAAGGTTGCGACCATCGAGACGGTCAACACAATCTTGTTCGCGACTCATTTCGATCGAATAACCTCCCTAAAATCACAAAATAATGTACAAATAATCACCTATTCACATCAAGCACATAATCTAGCAGCATGAGAGTCTTATTAATCTTATCACTGTCAATCATTATGGCACATTACAAAGGATAAAACATCTCTTTTTTTAATGGTCTTTCCGGAGATCCTCCATATTGGGATGAACAATTTAATTGTTGATATTTGATTAACTACGAAGTGCAAAACGTGTAAATGGTTTTCTCCAACGCAATTATGCAATGACAATGACAATTATTTTTTTATTTCTTTAACGGCCCCTTCTGGGTATGAAAGAAATACAGTTGAATAGTGCAAATATAGTGTTCAACAATGATATTTATATACAAAATATTTATTAAAAAAAAGCAGTTTAGATGACAGGGAGTTGGGTCTCCGTAATACCAACACATGTTCATATATCTGTGAATGAATGATTTTGTTTATCAAAGAGTTATTGCTTCCATTTCCAAGATAACTATAACATGACAAGATAAGATATGATAACATCACATGCAGGAACAATCATAATTATGCGAATTTATTTTCAATGCAGTTTATAATTACTTTTTTTTTAAAGAAAGGAGAGGTTAAATTGATGATGATGATGATGATGGATGGTGATAGGAGTAATAAGAATAATATTGAAGAATGATGATAATGATAATGATGACAATAATAATGATAATAATACTACTACCAGGGAGATGAGAGTTTAAACTTCTATATACTAATAATAATATATTTGGATATAGAAGCAATGATAATCATAATTATAAATTCAATAATTTCCCATGCTCTCCTCTGTATTAACACTGTCTTAAGTTTACTATGTCCTCAGGGGATAGGGGGTCACGGTACGTGTAAACAGAAAATATTAAAGTCGTCTGCAAGGAAAATAAGTATTTCAGAGGAATTTCTGAAGTCATTGATATATATTACAAATAACAATGGACCCAATAATGAACATTGGGTTTGATATGTTAATCCAATCATAGAGCGAGACTGTATAGTTTTCATTAGAAAATGAATACTAGGAATTCTTGCAGTGTGTTTTCCCGTCTTTACTTTTACTATATTAACAACGATGTCATACTTTCCTCACGACTTAATAAATATTAGGAATTTAACGATTGTTATTTTACATGTAGATCTAGGTGGTATTTAGGAGCTAGGGTTATATTAAACATGATTACACAAGACTTTCGAAAAATCAACCGGTCTCAATCAAGGTCTCATCAATACATGTATTTTCAATTAAATATTGTTTATTTTTTGTTTGAAATTGACCCAGTTCGCTTGACATAGTCAGTTTAAATTAGTCTTATTTCATCAAACTGGTTTTAATTTCAGTCTACGTATTTATTCAACTAATGTTTTTCAGTATCGTAACATTCTTATAGCATTGTTTTATGAATTAAATATACTAAATAATGCATTAAAATGAAATAATAGATATGATAACTATAAACAACCATGAGAATAAAAGAATGCTCTTGTACTCAGACTAGCTTGGAGTGACAGCTACGCAGCTAGCCACGCACACACAATCGCGTATACATGATTCGTACACAATACATGAACAAAATCGAACAGCTGCGCATAAAGCGGGCGGAAAGAGACGAAGTCAAGGCCCCATTCCAATTCCACACTCGTCGTACTCCCGATCCCGCTCACTTTACAGTTTTATTGTAAATTCGAATAACGTGATGGACGAAGATAAAGGAGAAACAGAATCATGGGGTATCATCCTCCTTTCGCTTGCGATGTTGATCGGCTGCTACATTGCTGGATCGGTCCCATTATCTATTACGATGTCCGAGGTGAGTTCTCCCAAAATTAGAAAATCGTATCTCTCTAGTATCTACCACTACCAGGCCGCTCTCTCTCTCTACGTAACGCCCGCTGGAGCTCCGAGGCCGATGCCGAAGGCGTCGGAGCTGCAGAGCTAGAGCTAGGAAAACGACTTAAACAGCGGGTTGGGACACATTTTTTCGAAATGTAAAGAGGAAGTAATTAGTTACAATTTAGACCTGCCATGTTTTTCCGACTCCTCTGGCTGGACATCCATCCAACATCACGTCCAAATTATAATCAGCAATTTAGTAAATTGTCAGCGTTCATTCAAATCTGGGTTTTTGTATTTTATATTTAGTTTTGCTGATGTTTACTTAGGTCTATTGTATTAACGTGTAAGTCCTTTACTAGATGCTGACTTCAGTTTGCATCTTCACTTCGACATGTTGTCTAGACTCTAGATCTAGGGTCTACAGAGTATATTTTAAAAACCGTCTCTACCCGACGCATGTGCAAATTACATCTCAAAGGATTGATTCCCTATCGTTCGGAGACTGTAATTTACTCTGAAGAGCAAAGAAGTGACCGAGGATTACAGGATCAACCTCTCCTCGTATCATGATGATGATTTGTAGAGTCTATGAGTATGGAGTAGGAATGAGGAAACCAATGGGTGTGATGGAATGAAGCACGACCAGTGGCAGTGCAAAAGTACACTTGTGACTCGAACATCTAATTGCCTCTTATCATTCCAGAATATGTGGATTTTTTACACAGTGACCAGTAGATACCTTATTTTTTCTAATGACGTGATTTATAAGGATGTACATTTAATACAATTGGTTGTTAAATTAACTGATCAGGTCATTGCTTACTGGTTGCTTGGGGATAAGTTTTGAATTGAATTGAATTGAATTGATAATGGTTTTATTGAGAATAAAAGAACAAAAATGCATCACGGCCTACAAGGCCGAATTGGGCAATGTTTTACAAATGTAAAAAAATAGAAACATTCATATTGAATATTAAATGACATCAAATTAATGAACTGAACTTGAATGAGTAAATTGTTAAAAATAATATTTAACTTTAAAATTCTTATTTCTTATTTTTATTTGATCTTCCTAACTCATTTTTATATAAAAAGGAGATGAAGAAAAGTGAAGAAGAACATGATGATGGTGTAGAGTAAAAAAAGCAAAGAAAAGAGGATGGTAAGATTAAGAAGAGGATGAAGAGGGAGAAGAAGAGAAAAAGTAGAAGAGAAGGAGGAAGAAGAAGAAGAAGATTCAAGTGCAAATAGTAACACTATCATAATGTATCAATATAAAAATTCAAGCACTACACATTATCAAACTACTAATGATAGAGGCGAAGTTATGTAGAAAATAAATACTTACATGAAAAATTGTACGAATTGAAAATTTACTGTAGGTAATAGCTACTCTAAGGAAAGGTTATAACGTTTCAACCAGACCAAAAAAATGAGAAAAATAAGAAGAAGCAAAAGCAGAAGGAGAAAGAGGGAAAAGAGAATTGAGAAGGAAGGATAAGGGTGAGATGAAGAGAGGAGGTGGGAAAGTAGAAGTGGTAGAGGAAGAGGAGACAACTGTGACATTTGATATACAGGTACATAAGGCAGATTGTGTTCATGGTATGAATATTGACTTACGGTACATGTAGGTCCATGCATATTTGTACGTGGGCTACATGTACTGTGAACATCTAGGGGGAAACACTTCAGCCTTCAAGAGTTAAACCCTAGAGTCCGAACTGTTCATAAATTTTAAAATGTACGACTGCTCTGTCTATCAAAAAAACCCACAGAAATATTACTTTTTGTGCAGCTGTAAAGACTAAAGTGTAGACTTACTTTTTTTTTCCCAATGCTGTTTTTACTGTCAGAGAATAATGGAACGTAATCTTTGTTCTTTCCAGAATAAAACTAGACTGACAACGGTAATCGGAGCAGGACTTCTCGTTGGCACATCTTTAGCTGTTATCATCCCCGAAGGAATACACTCACTCTTTGCAGATGCAGGTAATTTTTATAACAACAAACCATCCAAAATGATCAAACATGTTGATACAGGGATTTAATGAGATCACTTACCAGTGGTTTCTTCTGCCCTGTGAGTTCAGGCTCTACATGAATGCTGGTGTCCTTTATCTAAAATATCAGTTTCAAGTAAACGATTCTGTAAAGAAAGAGATATAGGAAGTTTGAATACCAATACAAAAATTATTGAATTAAAACAAAGCCTGTCGAACCATACAGTAGGTGGGTTTGAATCGAACCTAGGCGGATAACTGAAGCCTGCATTGGGTGTTACATGCCCCTCCCCTGTTTCACAGGTGCAGGTTAAGAGAAAACACTCTGTCCCGTGGATAGGATGTTAAATGGAGGCCCAGTGTAGAAGAGAGTCGCCACCTGCTGCGTAGTCTGTCAGTTAAATAGGAAAGAGAGGCCCAAGGGTTACTGTGATTCCATTCACTTTTCCTTTTCCTGGCACAGGTGATGCCAAATGCTTAATTATTGTTTATTTTTTTTATAATGATTTAAAAGTACTATAACCAGGGTACTTGCATGATATTTGATGCTCAGGGCAGTTTGTGTAACTTCCTTACAGTCTTCTCCAATAGAGTGGTGAAGTGTGACGTCATAAAAATTCTATTTTTAGAAATAGCCATAAGGAGCCAGAGCATATAACACTGAGTTCCTTTTATAGGAAATATATTCATTCAGATGGTCATATCTCAGTCAATACTTAACATATTCAATTGGTTTTTCGACATTTGGACATTATTTTTGATGCTCTTTCGGAAAACAAAGAAAAAAAAAATCTAAAAAGAGATTTTTATGACGTCAAAGCTTCGGTACTCTATGCTTAACAAGTGGAATGGAGAACAAGGAGGTTTAAATTTCCTCCTTTTTCTATATGAGTAATAAGTGCCAAGTCATGTAGCCTCTGTAAGTTAGTGTTTATGTTTAAAAAACACTTCCTTCCTTGTCATTCCCTCCTGTTTCCCAAAATTTCAAGTTCACCAGACCTTTTAATATTTCTTTTAGATATTGTTAATTGCAGGTTAAACAGTTAGAAAGTACATGTCATCTGTTTAGAGCCAGAAGGGTGTTAGCTCATATACTTTAACAATGGCTTAATGCCCTTCTGGCTCTGAACAGATAATGTATGATAACCTGTCTGTTATGGTAGTTGGGAATACACCTCCAAGTTTAACGTCTTCCTGAAAGATTGAAATGGTCACATCCTCTTCCTGTTTTTGCACACTGTCTGTTCTTATGCTGTCAAAGCTGTTCAGGTTGTGAGTTATTGTTTTTAATTTAGGGGAAGGATAGTGTTTGCACTGTAGATGAAAGAGTATTTTATTTTAGGAACATATACTTTTAGTAATGAAAAAAAAGTAATGAACTGAAGAAAGAAAAAAAAAAATGTAATAATAATTGGAAGAAAAAAAACGTATTAAGATGAAACGGTGCAGTAAATGTAGGAAATACTAAAAGATATTGAAGAACCCTTGCCTATTGCCTATTGAATGTAAATCTACCAAATCTCTTCCCTCACAGCTCCCCACAACCACGAAGACGAAGCCAGAGCAGTACTAGTAGGTCCGGAAAACAAACTGGACGTAGCGCAAGAGACCAATCAGGAAGCAGATGACCACGCCCATCACCACGCCCACTCGTCTGTCGAGGACCTCCACTCTCTGGTTGGCATAGCTCTGGTGTTTGGTTTTGTTTTTATGCTGTTGGTCGATCAAATAGGAGGCGGCCATGGGCATTCGCATGCACAGATACCAGGTAGGTCTCTCATTTACATTTGCCATTCTCCACCCAGGGGTAGTTAATGGAGACCTTTTCGGAAGCGGTTCCTTGAATGCTTGAGCAACTTTGTGGGGAGTTTGGCTAGAGCCAGGGTAACAGTAGTACTTTGTCGGCATTTTGAGCACCCCCCCCCCCGTTATATGTGCGATGGAAATATAGCTCCATATAGTTATGAATTTGTCATAAATCCTATCATTATCAGGGTTTGCACGAAACGGGTGAAAGGGCAAATAGAAATTTTATGATTGTGGCATTACCGGTAAGTATTGATTGAGATAAAGCATAACACCCTTGTTTGAGACATTATTTGCTTATTAAAGACAACAAGCTTGTACATTAGAGTCTAGAGATACATGCATTTTATTTGAATGAAATTGACTATAACTTAATCACATCGTTTACACACAATATATGTAATTTTATCAATATAAAAATCAACCCATTTGAAATGAATCGCATGGACTGGGGTTGTAGCCTGTTGTTTAAATCTGCTATACACTGTTTGTATGATACGGTTCTACTTACATTGTTATCTTATATGCTTGGAAATGGTATACATGATGGTATGAACATATATAATCTATAATTATAGTTGTCCTAGTATCACATTGATTATCCAAGGAGGGTTGTATACATATAGGTGTCCAATATCTAGTGGAAGAGGAAAGAGGAGTGAGGTTGTCCCAAACCCTGCAGAATTGTGGGTTGGGTGCGGGGAGGTGTCCAGAGTGCATGTACATATCATAATATTTACTGTTCCATTCCTAATACGTCATGTCTTTGTCTTGATGATCCTGTCATTGCAGGTGAACTTGAAGCAACAGGTAGAATAGGAAGGGGGAAGAGCATAACTGCTACACTAGGTCTAGTGGTACATGCTGCAGGTAAGGATACTCTTTATGGTAAAGATAGCCATCTGTTTTAACCATAAAAAAGATCGGGTTTCTAAGCCAGGGATTATATTACGACACTAACGACAGACTACCTCGACACGACTTAAAGAACTAGACTAGGCGTAAATAGTCAAATTTGACTGAACGCCATAAATACAACAAACAACTGTATGAACTGGTGTGTGCAAAATCTTTTGTTGCTTATATTTAAAAAAAAAAAAAAATAAAGAGAATGCACATCAATTATTTTCTAACAGTACCAGAATTCTGCATTCTCTTTAAGTAGTAGGATGAACGTTTGCGTACAGT
The DNA here is from genome assembly GCA_035222895.1 of Strongylocentrotus droebachiensis. Lineage (NCBI taxonomy): Eukaryota > Metazoa > Echinodermata > Echinoidea > Camarodonta > Strongylocentrotidae > Strongylocentrotus > Strongylocentrotus droebachiensis. Next base: position 783,649 of record JAVYIG010000038.1, on the reverse strand, counting down.
TGGTGTTGTTTGGGATGTGGGACTGAAGCTTAATAACCCTAACTGTAACTACCTTCATTTCATGATTTTTTGCAGCTGATGGCGTTGCTATGGGGGCAGCAGCTAGTGGATCTAGAGCCGATGTTCAAATGATTGTATTTGTTGCTATAATGCTCCATAAGGTAAGCTCTCATTGTCATTGTTTCATTTTTTAATTTTCTTCTATTTGTGTATTACGAGTATTGGACCAATATATTTTTGCTATAACTGTGCAACTTTATGCAGTGCTAGGAAATTTGAATTATCTGTGAAGTTGTTTCAATACAACATTTTAACTTTTAAGTGTTAAAGATGGTAATATTTGTTGAATGAGTCCTATGTATAAGGGTTTTAGTGGTTTTTTGTTGTTGGTACATTACAAAGTAAGCTAAGGACTTTCTATAAATCCTTCAATTTTCAATTTTCAATTCAATTCAATTCATTTATTTTTCCTCTTTCAATCGTTCATATTTACAATGGTGGTACCATTTCTCCAGTACATCCAATAGGATAGGAAGGTCATTGTGAACGTTTGTAAACAGGCACCTGGCTGGAATGCTCCCGAGGGAGTGGAAAATGTACATAAATTGTGTGCAGGCAAACCTTTATCTGATGACCAGTAAAAGTATGTCTTTGTAACGCACTAAAGAGACAATGCAAATGTAATAACAATAATGATCTAGATTTATAAAGCGCTTAATGCGAAAAGCCGTCTCTAAGCACTTTACAAATATTATTACCCCGGTCATCTCATTCATTCACACACAATGCGCATCATCTCCACTCTTTGGGGAGTATCCCTACCATCTGGTCGCCGTGGGGGCACATGTCATTTACTAACAAACAGGTTTTTGTTATCCTACCAGGTCCCTGTTTCTCCCCTGGGTATGGAGTGGCAAATGTAGATTAATGCCTTGCCAAAGCACATTAGTGCTGTGTCGGGATGGAACCCACAACCTTTGCATTTCAAGCTTTAACCACTCGACTACAACACCTCTACCTCTAATAGCTAGTATGTAAATCTAGCATGTCATTGTAATTATAATTTTACTCTCTTGACAGGCACCAGCAGCTTTTGGACTCGTCACATTCCTTTTGCATGAAAACTATGAGAGGAATAGGATACGAAAACATCTGGTGATCTTCTCATTAGCAGCCCCAGTTATGGCTATCTTCACATATTTTAGCCTCAGTCATGTAAGTATGGACAGACTTTGTGTCCATGTAGTATATACGTAGTCAAGAGATTAATGTTATCGGATAACATAAGCATTTTCTTGATAATAGCAAAAATAGTTCCTGTACGGCGGTCATGTCCGTTATTACCCCAGTCATAGCCAAGCGGCAAAATATGTACCGCTCTGGCATAATCTGATACCCAATAGCACTTGGGTAGAGAGTGGCAGACATGGATTAATTTCTCTCCAAAGGACGCAGTGCTGGGCTGGTATCAGAACCCTCAACCCTTAGATTGAGAGTCAAGTGAATGAACCACTATACCACGATAACTCCTTAAGGGATCAGTCACTTTTTTTAATTGTTAAAATTCTGTATGTTTGGGGATTTATTCAGGTATCCAGTATTCAAATTATAATTAATTTATTATAATTTGACAGATATGTAACTCCTTTGTTCATCAGTAATTCTATGAATCTACAGATATTAGACATTTTTGGTTGTACATTCACTGCAATGCCTGTTTCCTTTTGTTGATCATTTATCACTCGCAGGCAAGTAAAGAGGCATTATTATCCGTCAATGCAACAGGCCTATCGATGCTCTTCTCAGCGGGTACTTTCCTCTACGTAGCCACAGTACATGTATTACCGGAGATACAAGCGCCTCGCCAATCCAGCACCCCTGCTACGGACCCAGAGGGGGCGGTAGACATCAGACAAGGCTTCACATGTGGGGAATTAGCGGCACTCGTTATCGGTTGCCTGGCACCCCTTGTATTAGCCATGGGGCATCATCACTAGCCAGTTTAAATAGGACTATTATTATCATTATTTTATTTTTTTAAAGGATGTTTTTAATTGGTGTTGAGAAGGTGCCAGGGCGGTGTTTTACAAAACCGTCGTAAGTACAATTTCGCCAACATCCAAATGAAACATGTGAATTCCAAGTAGCATGCGTTTCAAGAGGATGTCGGTAGTCGCCAGGGCGGTGTTTCACAAAACCATCAGGACAAGTTCGCCAACGTCCCAATGAAAGGCGTGTATTCCAATTAGCACGCATTTTAGTAGGATGTCGGTGAACTTGTACCGATTGGTGGTTTTGTGAAACGGTGCCCTGATATCAGGCTTGCATTGTATCTGTTTCAGTCATGGGGTGTGTGGTTGTATGTGTGACGCCGAGCAAAAGAGTTTTTTTTATTTTTTTTTTATTTGGGAAGGGACATAGCTGTGACAAGTGGTCTGTATTCTTGAAAAGGACCTGGTTTAACTTCATCTGTTATTAATTTTTATAGGGCTATGCAGCCTCTCACAAAAATCTATGGAAAGATTACCGAAATTTACACCAGTACTCTTTGCGAGAAGTGTAGCTTTTTAATGTGCATAGGTGTGACACACAGGGTCTCCAGTTAAAGTTCTAGTCCAAGGAACAAAATTGTTTTCCCTGAAGCTGAGCCTGCATAGAGAACAGAGGGGAGGGGCTTGCTTACCCACAATCCGGAAACAATCATTTTTGCATTTTTTGGACTCGAACCCACGCACATGACAATAGTCATGAGAGCCAGACGATAATCTGATTGCGCCACACAGCATTCTTAAAACTTAGTCTACTGATATATGGAAGGTCCAACGCAGGCCAGGCCCTAAGATCCATATAAATTATCCTATTATGTTACAAAATTAATTTCACAGTTACACATTTTTGTATTTTCTTTACGTTGATTTGTACAGAATGACAAGTTTGACATTTGGCACCCCATAGACTGGTGGACTAAATTTATGCACTGGAGCTGGTTTCAAACCTGGCGTGAAGTAAGGTTGAGCCTTTGTGAATATGACAAGAATGAAGAATTTGACATTTGGCACCCCTTAAACTGGTGTTCTCTGACCCGAGGCTGGGTTTAAACCTTGGCGTAGAGTGAGGTAGCTTTTGAGAATATGGGACGCTGACTTTCGCTTACAAATCTTCCTTACATTCATGTTTGTGTTCATCCAGTCGTCCAGTCTCGGGAGTTTCAAGCTCACAGAAACTTACTTATATCATATATCATTGGAATATTCCAATATTCTATTCACAAGGGAACTGTTCCAGCCAGAGAGTATGTAGTTTTAAGTCTTTGTAAAAACAAAATGTGTGCTGAATGAAGCTACAAGTTGGACAACCAAGAAAAAAATATATCATGTGAATGAGAATAGGCAAATTATTATTGACTTGGGTAGTGACTGAAGGCTGCAGCCCATTTTGGAAACCTTCCTAAGACTAACTAATTTGTTTTTACATTTCATTTACTGTTTGAGCTATGAAAGCTTTTACATAGTTCTTCGTTGAGTCTAAATATTACTTGCTTCTTCAACTATAATTGTTTTGTGTGTCAAAAGCTGGGTTTTATTGAGACTAAATTAGGTCAATTTGTGTCAATTGGCAGAGAACTAAATGAAATAACTTCAGATTCTTATGAATTATAAATGAATGTTTCTATTTTGGCCTTGTATGGTAACATTTTTGATCATTTATTAACAAATTGATTTGGTCCTTTGCTGAATTAACTTATGTTCACAGATGAGGTACTGTTAATTAAGGGCCCTCCTGTCACTTTCTGATCAGTATTTATCCTTCTTTGTGCACTTTATTTGTTTATGTATATTTCATATGTTTCTGTAACTTAAATACAAAGCAGTATATCTTTGTATGTATGCTATGCAATCATAGGCATGATGCATTTTGTAGCTCAGTTGGCGTTATGCAAAACAAATCACATCAGTTGGCCAAAGCAAATCAATTCCATTGCTTTGAATTGTACAGATGGGGTTGTTATCCGTCTGTCAACATATCCGCTGGTGAGACCCAGAGGATATGTTGACTGTATGTAACAGGTTTACTTCAAATCATCGGGTATCGCTAGATCTTTCGTGATATGAAAGTGGAAGATCATTTAAAGATGCACATTAAGGTCGCGACCTTTTGTAGATTTGCCCTAGGGTTTTCACAAAGTGTCAGGTAAGTTGGACCAGACCATTTGTGGATGAGAGGGGTTTATTTTACAAACATTACCCCAGTCATTTCGTGAATATGCCAGTTCAAGGTTGCAGTCTGAGCATGAGCAGATAAAGGTCAATGCAGACCAAATTGTGAAATACATGGGGACAAAAAAATGGATACGTATTTATTATTTCAAAATGTACAAAGGGGGACCTCTTCATGTTTTGAAGATCTGTGGATAGGTTGGGGTCATTTGGGACATATGCTAACCGTGAACTGATGTATAAAGGGGCATGTTTTCACAAAAGGTCAGGTAACGCAACCACCCAACCCGACGCGATGACCTGATGATTCGAAGTTAGCCATGTAATATGTTATGAGTAATGAATGCCCTTCTAGCTCTCATCATTGTCTATGATTGTTTTCAAATATCTTGTATCCTTATGCAGTGACTTTATGAGCATCTTACATATCATTTGGTATTTAGCCTGTTATGAGCCTCCTTTGGTACTGTAGTTTTGTGTACAGATAAAATGAACTAATTATCAATTCGATCATGTATGCTGGCACTTGATGTAATTGACTGCACATTTTGATTTTGTTTGATGTGATGATTTGAAATTCACCATTGAGGAAATATGGGCACCTGTAATGTTTGTGTTTTATTTGATATTTACAGATACCGGGTAGTATTATTTTATTGTACTCTATAGAGCCCTCTCATCGAAATTACATTTTTGTATTTTAAGCCAAGTTTGCACACGGTGCTGTAATTAACCACTTAAAGACAGGGTATTCTACTGACACTACTTTAAGTTAATGTGTGTGCTGCCATCTGCTGCTCACAAATGTCCCAAGTGTCGAAGGCCATGGCCCACAATGCATCACCAACTGCATGACACAGGTGTGATGATGCTCGGGTACAAGAACCGAAATTCGCTCTCTGTACGCCTTCACCAAAAGATGGGGTAATTGGAAAAACATTACATCAGTCGTAGACTCGTAGTGATGTCGTTTGTAAAATACCCTATTACTGAAAACAAATTTATGGCAAATAAAAACCTAAGCATGCCCGCTTATCTGTGTTTTGTAAGATACAGAAAGGTGAAATGCTGTGTGCAAATGTCAGCTTATTGGACATCACTGTTATTGTTTTCATCAGGCAATTTACCCCATCTTGTTTGATCAAGGCTCTATTATTAATGATTATTAAATTATGGTGTAGTAAAAAGAAAATGAGTCCCTCTTGTACAGCATAGTTACAGATCAATTAGTCCTGTGCAATATACATGTACATTACTTGTATTTAGCTTTTTAATTAATTTTTGTTTCCTAAAACTGATTGGACAGATTCTTGTGATCATTTATTATGTAATCATGTTGGGTTAGATTTATAATTTCAGTTTATGCAGTTAATTTGAAATAGGAAACGGTACCATCAGTTCACTTTTTGCGTCTATGAGTATCACAATACTTATTATCTACAGTATTGATCTTTTTGTTGGTGAATGCTGATGTAAATTTGCTTTATACTGCTTGAAATATGGCATACCGGTATATTTTTATTTTTTACAATGAAATGTTCTCAAATTGATAAAATCACTGGAATTATTTTAGGAAAGAAAGCCTTCACTTTGTTAGCTTCTGATTGAAACCAAAAATACGTAAGTTTTTATTTTTTTATTTTTTTATTTTTTTTCCTCATAAGATGACCAAAGCAATATATAAAAATAAAAAAAAATTGTAAAAGTAAAACATGCAGAGTAGCTGGAGCATTGCTCTGTAACCAGTTTTAGTGACCTTTAAAGGCTATTCTTAATATAAATAATAATCAAATAATAAATAATTAATGAAAATGTACAGAGAACACTGTTTTGAACGTGAACACAGATTTGCCCGTCTAGACATGTTAAATCCAGGCGATTTTTTCTTCCATTTGCAGAAAATAACTGACATTTGCTCCAACAACGATTTGAGGCTTTCTTACATTAAAGATAGAGGGTCAGGTTAGTGATTTGGTTTTCGTTTAGAGAAGGAAGAGGGTCAGAAAGAGTGTTTGGTCAAGGGTTAAGGTTGGGAAATTAGTCTCTTTAGTTATTGATCTGGAGCAATTATCACCACAGCTGTTCTTTACAACCATTTGAAGGAAAAAAGCAATCATTTTGGATTTCAGGTCTACCAAGAAAAACTAAGGAAATATATGACCTTGAAGAAAACTTAACTACTACTTCCAACCATAATGCTGTTTAAGAGCGAAAAAAAATCTATTTAATTGAAAATTATCATTCTCTGATTTCCTTTAAACGTACTTGTTAATGGTCTTACTGTACATATAACCTGTATATGTGGAATCTATGTAAAATATTCACTATATAGCATAATGTGAGCTGAAGAAATGTAATAAATCTGTTTACAGTAAAAAGTTGAATAACTGAAATGTCTGAATTTGTTGTTGCCATTGTATATTAATCTGCTTGGGTGTTGGTGACTCGCATGGTAACTCAACATAATTGCACTTACATCCATGCCATTTACCCACACATAGGAGCATCACTATCCTTGCTCTGTAGTAAAAGCTGTGCTATTGATTCTCAACATTTCAAACACCACTGTACAAGACTCAACTGATTTCACTCAAAATCGGTACTTTAGTGACAATTGATGACACCTAAATAGCAGTAAAATACATTTTTTTCAACTTACTGATGTTAAAAAGAATAATTTAAAAATTCAAATTGTTAGTTTAGTGTCAAACTTTGCTTACAGCTGCATCGACATGATTGTGTACAGTGTTGTGTATGCGATATTGTGTGGTGTGTGTATTTATGTATAGACTTCTAGGTCCCTGCCTCACAGCATGTATGCAGTGCTAGAGGTCAATACGCATTAGCATTGACTCTCTATGCTTTGATGGAGTGCCATTTACCACCCAGCAATACCCTTACTTTGTTTAACACCAGTCCCTGCTGTAAGCAAAGACAAAAAGTTCTGATATTTCAACAACAAAATGTAAACAAAACCTATAACAAATATGTAACTATCATCAAAAGTTAACCTCTAGGGTTATACTTCAAATAACTCTTACTCCGTCTCTCCTTCTTTGACTCTCTGGACACCTTTTTTTTTTTTTTTTGTCACGAAATTTTTTAATTTGACATTTTGCTCCGTTGGGGGGGGGGGGGGGGGGGGGGGGTAAGGTCACCTTTTTAGGTCAGCCATTGGCTTTTTTTTAAAAAAATTTTAAAATTTTTTTGGGGGCCGGGGGGCACGCCCCTATTTTTCAGTACATTTTGGGCGAATTTCGGGCTGATTTTAACATATTTTTTGGGGTCGGGGGGGGAGGGGGGCACGTGCCCCCTGAGCCCCCCCCCCCCTGGATCCGCCACTGCACGATACATTGGGATTTTCAATCTAACAATTCACTTCGCATCCTATGCTCTTTTAACCTATACAGACATGAAGTAGATACACATCTCAAAATCCAAAAATGTGTACCTTCTCAGTGAAATTTCTTTTCAACCCGATACTACTTTTGTTTCATTCAAAAAGAAACCACAATGTTGTAACATTTGTAATTACAAAAGAAAGAACAAAGTAATGACCAACATCATTTTCAAAATAGAATTCAAGTCTACTCTGCTCAGAGAGCCTCTAAGATATATCACACATGACTCTTTTAAAAATATGTTCAAGTCAGCCAATTAATGGCAATCCAAATACTCTTCGGATGTGATCCGAATTAGCCGTAAGACGTCTTAGGAAAATCTAGACGTCCAAAACTTAATCATCAACAATGGAAATCAATTTCGCTTTTAGTTTTAACTCATGTTGTCTTAAATACTCTTCCATGATTTTTTTTCGATGTATGTCTCAAAGGTTTAATTTTTAATAAAATGAATGTTCCCGAGTCATTGGCGGTGACGCTGAAAGAAAATGTCCGTTCGTTCTTGCGAAAGGTTGAGCTTCACTTTACAGCCCTCTAAAACCCATTGATCTTGGTTCTTGAGGTCGGACGTGGTCCCAACATCATGTGCCATCGATGATTGCTGGTTGCAGTATTCAAAAGCTAAACAATATTAGCCATTTCTGTTTTCTGCTGAACAGAACCCAAACCGTCTGTCTCTTGACTTCAAAAGAAACTCGGCAATTTCTGTTCAGAAAGAAAAATCAACGGAAAATCAGCAATGCCTGTAACGCATAACCAAATCATGTATGCCTCTTTGCTTCAGCATTGAGGTAAAGTTAAGCCTGAGAGTGAGCCACACCAAAAAGGGACACCAACCCTAAGTATAGAACCTTAAACAGGTGCATAGTCATACCGCATTATATTCAATGCAATACTGAGCCAGCACAACCAGCCCTGGCATAGTTGAATTAATTAACTCTCTACCATCAATGGCACATTCACGACCTCTCTATTTCTTCACTTCAAACTTCAGTACCAACTTACATAATTATACTTCTTTCTTCAATTAGATACTTATCTCTCTTGTTTGAGATACAAAGGCCTACACAAACACATACAATATTTGTGTGCATTTTCAAAGTGACATTTTACTCCTCTTCCAAGAAAGTGCATACATCTTTTCAAATTACATATTTTTGTTTTGCACAGACACAACGAAAAGTAAAAACATTCACTTTCCTCTTATTTGTTGCACAATTTCAGCATTTTCTGTTGCATCCTCACTCTGATCGACTTAAAAAAAGAAAGAAAAAAGATCTATGCAAATGAAAGTCCATCATTTAATTCATACAGAGGGCAACCCCCCCCCCCCTCCAACCAGTAGATGGGGAATCTTTTTAGAAGAAAAATTATACCGTATTTGCTAATAGTGGAGAGTCCGCCCTCCCCTGGACGCATTTTATGTGAAACAGTGTTGAAGACATCCACTGGCAGTGCTCCTCGCAACAAATAACGTATCATTGGGTAGCTTCAAAAATAGACTTAATAGACCGGTTTTTAAACATATTCAAATGTATGGATATTTCTTTCCTGGGAAAATATAGGCAAGTATTTCGATTTACCTGTTATTGATGAATGAACTACAATACTTGGAATCCAGTCTGTATATAATACTTGTTGCTCTGTCGGGCAAGCCTCTGGCAATCTTTCCGAACGTCAAGAATATGTTGTAAACCGGTATATTAGACCTACGATCAACTTATTTCCTCTTCAGTCAAAATAGGTGGTCGATCATTAATCCATTTTTCTTTATTTTACAGCTTCAGTATTGGATTTTGAATCAAGGCCTACCGGCGGTCGCTATCTTTATTACGCACCCAGTCGGAAACGGCCCATGTCAGCCTAAAAGAGGGTTATAATTTATGTAACTTGAACGTGATTGGTTGAAAGTTAGATATCAGTTTTTGCTGTTCGTGTAAGACGTTCAGTGATTGGACAGTTACACTTTATTATTTTCAGGAGTATCAACTGGATTTAATGTGTAAAACAAGAATATTTATGGAGAATGGATACTAGAACCGTGTGTCTATAGGCCTATACTATGCATTAAATAAATTGTATAGATGGACCGCCGTAAACGTGTGATTATCACCAAAATAAAAAGTAATAAAAACGTATAAAATATGCCTTGCTTTTGACTTTCGGTAAGGTCATGTAGCTTCCTGATTGGTCTATATGGTGTGAAAAACCAGAGAAGTCATCATGACACTGACAAATCAATGGCACATGCGCAATCAGGGCGTGGTCAATGCATAATTTAAGAAAAAGGCGCCATTGTCATTGTCATGCATGTAATACACAGTTTTGTATTACTTTTTATTACGCATTAATCTGTGACAGCGCTTGCATAATTTAACGCGCTTCCCTAAATCGTTGGCACTGGTAACAAAATTGTCAACAAACGACATTCTCTTGCAACTTGCGTTTTGAGAACCTACTGTCAAAATTTTGGGCAATTTTTGACTATTTCTGAACTCTCAAAGCCTTGAATTCAAACCCGCCAGGTTAGTATCTTATCATTATAGATAACAGTGAGTAAATTGAGCAAGTTTGAAGCATATTGAAACAATAATTACTCTATTATGAGGCAAAATATGTTCATAATTCAGTTTGTCCATAAACTTTTTATATAAATAATCTTTGTAAAGTTGTTACTATATAGAAAACATGCGTGTCTATTGCGTTTGAGGGAAATGTGGGTTTCACGTTAAACTGAAAGTTATTCATTCCCTCCCTTCACCATTCGTTTCCGTCCCCGTTCTTTAGATCATATTTTCTATATTCTATCTTCTAAGTCATTCCATGGAGTGTGGTGGGGCTCTGTACATTAAAACAAAAAAGATATTATTCTCTCTCCCTCTTTCTATTATTTTTTTGTTCCCCCTCCTCTCTCTCTCGTTACAAGAACCATAATATTGAACATCCATAACGCATTCACATTGATAAAAAACATTAAACTATACATCATTCCCCAACCCCCTCCCCCAATACTGCAGGTCTGAAGAAAGAAGTAAGCCTCCATAAACATGAAAAGTTCTTTCAACTTTGAATAGTCTTTGATTCCACCAATTGACGAAATGGCGTTGTGATAAAATATCTCTAGGAGAAAACATGCAGACATGAACTATTTCATTCTTCTTCATTCTTCTTGTCATAACATATATCCTTTTGGAACTCGTTTTTGTAGAGAGTCTTTGTACCTAAGCAAGGTCTAGTGCCAGTTTTTGCTAAAAGCTAAAACCGTGTAATGAAGTTTCTTGCCTTTTAACAATTCCCTTTCCACATCCTTTGCCATATTTTCCTCTCACATTTCCTCTTTTTTATCTCTCACTATTAACTACCGGTATCTTGTGCTCTTTTCTCCAACCTAAAAGATGATAACCTAGGTTCTACATGTATTACATATTTATAAATTAGGTAATAGCTATACCTAATTTATAAATATGTAATACATGTAGGAGGTATACAGCACTTCAGTGATGTTAAAGGTATTCATTACATATTCAACAAAGATAAATACAATTAGAACAAGAATCAATGCTATGTGTGTGATATACAGTTTTTAATATGTTACATTATCATACAAATAGTTACATATAGACTTTTGTTCATGTGCAAAATAGATAATAGAAAACTATTAATAGAGATATTCATCATGATAATCCCATGGAGGGGAACAAAATTACATTTTGATATCTTTCACCTGAAAACAGCAGCATGTTAATTAAAAAGGTAAATATAGTTTTAGTATAAATGAAAGATAGCAGTATTATAGAATAGACTCGTAAGTAAGACACCGTAGAATCAAAGAAGGCATTTAAAGGACGGATTGCACTTATACATATAGACATACTTATCAGTTTCAACTACAGAAAATATCTTCTTCTTTTTTTTAAATACATACCGGTACACCCTGTAGGCAACATTAAAATGTCTGAATCTTAGGAAAAGGGAAAAAATAGGCAAATCCCTACATTCTACATCATATATTAATAAAGAAACTAAACTTGAATACCATAGCTCACATCTACAATGTTAACACCAACTTTGAGACATTTTGTTATTTTCTACATAGCATCACTTACCAAGATAACAACAGAGCAGATATGTACATGTATACATGTATATACAGTAGAGACTGAGAAAATTGTACACAGCATAATTTCACAAAGCTATTTATATTTAAACCAAAAAGATATTTAATAACTTCCCTACATGAGATATTTTCTCTAAATGTTTTGCTTTTAACCTCATGGAATGAATAATGATAAAAGCGTGTCATAACTGATTAATGGCATACCCCTTTAAACTTAAATTTATGACCCCTTTGACATTAACATTGTGAATTACAAGCGGCCAAATTTTTGGAATGACATTTTTCCTGCCTCTTGTGTACAAGCCTGAACTTAATAAAGCAATAAAACTACTTGTATAGTTTAAAGGTTGTTCAACTTGAACAAGAAATAATGCTTATTACTTATTAATAACTCACAAAAATGCAAGTTCCTCACAGTTAAAAAGGTCTAGGCACTGCAGTGTAAAGTTTAATAATCTAAATCTTGAAACAATTTTTTCTTTTTCTTCAGACAAATTACCCTTTAAACAATTGAAGTCTTTGTTAAAGTCTTAGTACAGAACCTCTATATTTTCGCGACAAAGGATTAATAATTCTTATTCCACTGTTTCAGAGGAATAAAATATTCAGACATTGGAAATATGTATAACAGATCCAACTATGAAATAAGTACACTATACAATGAGAAACATAGGTGGTATATGTATTTCTTCACTACTTCATAATTAAACAGAACTCCAGTCTTATGACTGCTAGAAAATCAAATTAAGTTAAATCAATGAACGTTTTTTTACTGAACCTTAAGATAAATAAACTGGTCCAACAATCAATCAGATTTCATGAAAAAGTATCCAGCTTAAATGGTGCTTTGCAGTCTAAGTGGTCTCAAATCTATAGTATATACTTTTTTAAATTCTTCTTAATACTGACAATGAATATCATTACTAAAGCTAAAAAGAATTTGCATCATGATATAAAATATTAATAATTTCTTTGGACGAAATTATGAGCAGTCACAACATGAAATATGGACGGAATCATTTGGAACTCGTGATTGGAAGGAAATGTTTGTATAATATCACAAATGTTTCATGTACATTACACTTTTTGTTTTAAAATAATCATGATTTTGATCAATTGTAATACAAAAATATCTGATTTTCAATACATAATTCAAATTTACAGTAAATCTCTGATTATATTGTTCACAAGGCTTCACAAGTTCACAGTATCACATTATATGAAGGAAACAAAAACATGATTTTTGTAAAAAAATATGGAATGGACTGTTCTTGGTACTCATCTTTGGTGCATAATTTGATTTAAATGAAAAAATGATCACAAAAGACCTGGAAAATCTTCTCATGTTTTTCTACTTCAGAAGAGAGAATACAAAACACTTAAAATATATTGTTATCATATAATAGGGTCATATACAGGGATAATACTTCATATAAAATACATCGGTGATTCAAGCCTAACATGGCAACAAGTTTTATACCTGAACCATCATATAAAATGACAAAAGGGTGAAACTTCAGTACTTGAATTCTTTTCAACTTTATAAATATTGTAAAAAGTGTAAACAAACTAATAACACTCACTTGGATTTAAAGGTGATTCTTACAGCATTAATAACAGTGTCATTTTAATAGATATTTTTTCCAGAATTCCCCCTACTAAAGCAAAAAGGCAGAGTAGTTGAAATAATTGCTTCAAAATCCAACTATAAAGTTGACAACCACAAGAGAATTAAAGTAAAACTGGAAAATGACTATCAGAAATCTTCGCTAATACCTCATTAAAAATGCAATATTTCCCAAACAACTGAATAATTCAAAATACTAGGGCATTTCCAAGAAGATAGTTGCTGTAGAAGCATTCTCAGTACTGTTTAGTGACTTTAAGGAAGATTTTGTTAATTTGTTACTATTTGCTGCTTTCATTTGTTTCAATTTGCTTCTCCAACAAGCTGATAATTTTATGACATGGATATGGATTATAATTTACTACATGATCATCAATTTCACTGCAAGTACTAACATAATCATATGAAATGATCTTTCATCGATTGAAAAAATTGTCAAACCAAAAAGAATACTTCATAAATCTTTTCATTCTTCTTGAACATACGGGTTGAAAATAGAAATTTGCATCATTTTTAGATTGTACACATTATCGGTATTCTGTACAAAAGCTTGTACAGTCATATATTGGATATACTTGCAACCCCAAAACTTACTTGTATGGATTACTTTAATAAATACAAAATCATTACTTCACAGTCCCATACAATATTATTCTCCAAAATATGACCAGATTTGGCAGATTACACAAATCAAGATACAAGATCAAATCGAAATAAGGGATACATTGTGTGTAAGTCATGGAAAGTTGGGATGGGACCTTCAAATAAAATTGATGATGAAGGAATCTGTTAAAAGATAACAAATTGAATAAATTGATTAAATTAAAATCCTTAACCGATCACCAACCAATAATCAAAACAATTTCCACAAATCCCAAAACTTTCGGGTCCTGGACTACAAGTCTTGGAACTACGCTGACCCAGTTGGGTTAGAATGGTAATCCTAAACTTCTAGGTCCTGGACTACTACTGAGAGTCTTGGAACTACACTGACCCAGTTGGGTTAAAATGGTAACAATCCTAAACTTATAGGTCCTGGACTACTACTGACAGTCTTGGAGCTACACTGACCCTATTGGGTCTAGGTGGTGTATGTACAGAGTCCAGGGACCTGGATAGATTGTTCTTAAAGGGCTTCTGATATGTGGATCCAGGAGTAGAGCTAGATTCCCTGGTGCTGGCCCTCTCGCTCCGAGGGACCTGGATGGAGCCCACCTCGCTGGCTGCGTCGTTTCCATCATTGCCATCAAAGACCTGCAAATAAACCACAAACAAAAGGATGTTTAATAACCCATTGCCTACTGGGACCTGGTAGTCCCTGTATTAAGCCTATGTGAATCTGAGAATTCAGAAGTCATCAGGTTAAATACGCACAGGAGTGGGCTCTCATGGGGAATTTGACACTGTTCGGGTGTTTACCTAATAACAGGTGTTGTCAGTCACCAGTATGGGCCTCGGTTTTTGGCAAATGGTCTTAATGCAATGTTTTCCATTCATTCCCCCTAATCCCCCATATGGTAAAGTTATTATCTTACTTTTTCCCTCACTCAAAGACTCTCCTAGAGACGAGAGACGAGGGGGTATTTCTGGATAAGCCTACAAGTTTGTGTGTGCAGACTTGTACACATATTAATGGTATTTTTACCAAGTCTGGTTTCAGCTTATTATGGCATTCTGCACATGGAAATGTGACAACCCTCTCAATATAATGAGCTGTAATATTAAACCCAAAGTAAAAATCTTTATTTTGCATGATAAATTGTTAAAATGTTATGGGATATAATTAAATATCAGCAACATTACCATGTACACTCTATCATTTCTTCTATCGATGCATCCATGGAATAATGTTGTCACATCTTTTTAATTCTGTGTAATGAATTACTTTTCCTTGAGCGAGTTAAATAAAAAATTAGTTGAAGAGACTGGTTTACTAACACATTAAAATGTATGGATGTTTCTATCCAGATGACTATCCTGAGGACCTAGTGACAAGCTATTTCATTAACCTCTTATTGATGAATGAACTACAACACTTGGAATCCTGTCTGGCGTTATGTCGGACAAGCCTCAAACAAGCTTTCAAGTTGTCCATAACAACCTTCATTTAAAAAGTATGCATCTCTTGAACATACCGGTAGTTTTTCTATTCAGTGCATTTCCATATCAATGTGAATGTGTTATGTACGTTCATAGAATTAAAAAAAAAAATTATTTGTGTTAAAAAACTTAGTAACGAGGACTGGGAATTGTATACAATTTTTAAATAGTTATAAAGTTATAATTCCAAATTGATTGCGAGCGGTTCTTTGAAGTTTTACAGTATAGAAAACGCCTCTCTAATAAATAAATTCCAATTTTGAAAATCACAAATTGTCACTTTCACCACTTCAGTTCAAATTGTGTGCTGGAAACAACTTTCATAATTCCTGCTGCTTTTCTATTCCAATAATTTTCATTCAGATTAGATAAAGTGAATGTGCAAACTAACAATAAAATAAAAATCTAATTCAATGACTAAATATAATGTTAAAGTGCCAGAAAAAAAAAAAAAAAACTTTTTGAAAAAAATTACTAAAATGTTAATGTTATGTGCCAGGAAACTTTCTGCTCCTTGAGAGTAAAATATCAATATTTGTATTTATTCATTTTATTTTGTCGTTGACAGGGTAGCCCTTTCAGTTATAAAAAAACTGCTCGACCAAGGGGCCCTTTATCAACATAATAAAAAAACATATTATTAAATTGTATTTGCAGAGTTTGGGGTGGGGGGGGGGGGGGCACTGATAAGGTGTGTATGCGAAAGAATGTTGCAGCATCGTCTTTTCGAGTTCCCTGTTTCCTCTACCTCGCTCCCCCTTCCCATTTGATTGGAGGGCCAACCTATGCTACGTTTAATACACCAAATGATGCCACATTCATTCACAGTAGTGCCTTATAGAGCAACCACAGCAGTACACAGACCCGACTTCACATGGTCAATATTTTGAACTTCTTGAAGTTTACACCCTACTTTGCATTTGCAGTAAACACCAAGTAGATGACATAACTGCCGCAGGATAGCAAAGTCCCACCCCAATTCACATTAATAGCCCTACATGGCTCATATGCCTTTCATAGGCTTTATGTGAAAAAGTGACCACACCTAAACAATGAACAACTGCAAAAAGTGAATACTGTGTGCCGGCACAAGGTTATATTGAAACTGATTTGTTAATCACTTCCAATAGTGCTTGTACCATGGTATATATTAGTATCTATAGATTATTATACACTATTTTATACTATATCATGATAAAGTGGTATATAAGTACTATTAGCAGACACTGTCACTCTTGTTAATAGCTGACCTCTACTATTGTATGACTTCAGCTTGAGCCCATTCCTTTTGTAAAGCATGACAAGAAGAGATGATAACCCAAGGATACAAAAAAAAATATTAACGAAAGGTTACCAATCATAAATGAACCAAAACCACAGAAAAAGCAAGAAAATACCCCATCAAAAACAATAAACACACAAAATAATGGCAAAGACTTTCAAGAAACGAGCATACATGTATAGGTAGTTTCAATACCCAAATGTATAGCCTGCAGAAATCATTTGTGGAAATATCATGCTGCTGCCCCCATGGAAGACCAGCAGCAACAATATACTTGCAGCTGAAAATGGGCTACCAGCCATATTTTCTCCTTTTTCTCTGTATTATTACCTTGTATGTATTTTATCTGATTTTATTATACAGAAATAAAAACAACAAATTGTCATATTTGCACGTTTTGAAAGGTGACGCACAAGGCTATAGAAAATGCCTCAGAACGATCTTCTGAGAGTCTTTGCGATTGTCTTATGAATTTTAAATAGAGAAGAAAGAAAGAATAAACAGAAATTGAAAAGGAAGATCATCATTAGAAGCAAAACAAAATAGATTTAAACCTTGTGTGTATTTGTGATACTCATACAGCATGGGAAGCACAGAAATTGCAGAAAGCTCTCTGTGTATTCCCACATGGTACTACCCCAAAGTGGTCCTAAGTTATATTATTTTACTCACCTTTTTGTCATTCTGAGTTTTCAGTATTAGAGAAATTGCTTTAGTTAGTAAAATGTTAATCAGCTTGAATCATTGAATCTCATGGCAAAAATTACTGTTAAGATGGTGACAATTATTCCTCAATTGTATAATTGATGAGCTATTATTTGAAGGATTTTCTAATATTCCTTCATATGACAAGTTAGTGGGTAACATTGAACAATTAACTGTGAAACACATTTAAAAATTCAATAAAAGCAACTAGAGTTAGCAGTCTAGAAATGCCATGACAATCAAACACATATTCATCATTTTGACCTGTATAACATCACTGCATTTCTCAATGCACCACTTATCGGCAGGTCATTGTCAAATTAAGTACAAGGATTTTATAAACATTGTTGTTATTTCACCCCTTAACATCACTGCTCAAATCACAATCATGTTAATGTGTTAAAACATCATAAGTGCAGTTTTCATCATTTTTTTTTCATAGGGTACAACTACTTCATCAATACAAATACACAATTATATATATGGATACTTCAAGAATGAATTAAATAATGTGATAAATATAATTTAAAATGAAATTTTAATTTATATGACAGGGAAAATGAAAAATCATGTTTAATAGTGAATAAATTCAATAAAGTGAAATGTTATTATGACATCATCATCACCAACACCATCATCTAACTTATTTTCATCATTATCATTGTCATCACCAGCTTTTCCACCATCATTAAAATCATTACAATCGCCATCAGAATCATCATTACCATCATTGTCATCATTGCCACTATAAATCATCATCAACACCATCATCATCACCATCACTCTTAAATCACGGGTGGCCAACCTTTAAAGCTCGCGGGCCACAGCTAACGATTGGCATAACTTGGCGGGTCATAGGTAGTCTTCTTCCCCCACCCCCCCAAAACAAAAACACTCATGCAATACGTGTACACACCTGCAATTTTGAAAAAACAAACAAGCAAACAACATAATCAGTGAAAAAAAATCTAATTGAACGCGAGAAACATGAGAAAATTCAACAGCGGGAGAAAAGGGCTGTAAGTTTCAAGACAAGTATGGCATTTCAAACATATTTCTTGATTCACAACATTAATTTGTTACAAACTGAAATTAACGTGGCGAGTGATATTAATGTCCAGGTGGGGCATACTCAGATTTGGTTTGGACGGGGGTGTGCCGCTCAAGCCTCAAAACCCCTACCCATTATTAGGGGTCATTTTTCTCGAAAAAAGACCCATTTTCCACAGTTTTCAGTAATTTTTTAGATGTTGAAGAAACGGACCCATTTTTAATGGTATTTTTGTTAGAAGTGGGACCCATGTTTGGGGATTTTTTGTGACAAAGTCATCCGTTAGAGCGGCACACCCCCGTATGTCCCAATATCTGAGTACCCCCTCCCCCCGAGTATTAATGTCGTTAATGTAATGTAATGAGAGGAAATTTGAGGAGTTTTGTATCAACCACGTAAAGATTCAATATGTTGTGAATGATGGGAACAAATTATGGAAATAGCTGTTTGTAAATGTTTTACCCTATTTCATCGCTGCTATACGGGCCGCATTTCATTCATGAGCTATTTTTATTACCACTTCTTCAATGCTCCGCGGGCCGCACCAGAAAATCTCGCCGGCCGCATCGCGGGATGGCCACCCGTTTCTTAAATCATCTTCAACATCATCACTGACACTATCATTAAAAACACCACTATCACTATCTTTCATCATCACCACCACCACCATCATCATCAACGTTTTCACTTCCAAAATTCCACTATGTCCATCAACTACCATCATCATCATCACCACCATCATTCCAAAGATAGCCTCCAACATCAACAACATCAGTACACCACAACCACTACAATCTAAACTAGATGGAATTCGACTGCGCGCAGTCGAAAATGATGCCTCCGTCATAGAGCAAGTTTACAAACCAAAACAGAAGAAATTTTTCAAATTCAAGTTCAATTGTAATCCATTAACAACAGGTTCTCAGAATATCGTGATTACAAGCAATTTCTCCTATACATATATGACCCTTTGATCTTTGACCTCATGATCCTTATATCTACTCAGTTCATTGGCTCTGCAAGATATCCTGAGTTAAATAGTAATCCATCTGTCAGTTCTATAATGAGAATGCGTTCACAAGCTATTTTTGCATACATAATGAGCCCATGACCTTGGACCTTATGAACCAAGAAACTACTCAGTTCATTGGCTCTGCAAGATACATAAATGATCTAAGTTTGGCAGGAATCCATCAATCTGTTCTAATGATAATACGATCATAAGCTATTTTTGCATACATAATGTGCGCTGTGACCTTTGACCTTGACCTCATGATCCCAAAATCAAATCAGTTCATCAGCTCTGCAAGTAACATACATGACCTAAGTTTGGCAGGAATCCATCAATCGGTTCTTGAGATAACGCGATCACGAACTGTTTTTGCATACATAATGAGCCCTGTGACCTTTGACCTCGTGACCCCAAAATCTAATCAGTTCATTGGCTCTGCAAGATACATACATGACCAAAGTTTGGCTGGAATCCATCAATCTGTTCTTCAGATAACGCGATCACAGGCTGTTTTTGCATACATAATGAGCCCTGTGACCTTTGACCTTTGATCTCGTGACCCCAAAATCTAATCAGTTCATCGACTCTGCAAGATACATACATGACCAAAGTTTGGCAGGAATCCATCGATCGGATCTTTAGATAACGCGATCACGAGCTGTTTTTGCATACATAATGAGCCCTGTGACCTTTGACCTTTGACCTCGTGACCCCAAAATCTAATCAGTTCATCGACTCTGCAAGATACATACATGACCAAAGTTTGGCAGGAATCCATCGATCGGTTCTTTAGATAACGCGATCACGAGCTGTTTTTGCATACATAATGAGCCCTGTGACCTTTGACCTTTGACCTCGTGACCCCAAAATCTAATCAGTTCATCGACTCTGCAAGATACATACATGACCAAAGTTTGGCAGGAATCCATCGATCGGTTCTTCAGATAACGTGATCACGAGAACGGGACGTACGTACAGACGTACGTACAGACGTACGGACGGACGGACGGACGGACGGACGGACGGACGGACGGACGGACAACCCGAAAACATAATGCCTCCGGCTACTTCGTAACGGAGGCATAAAAAGCTTTCTAAATTTCTTTAAAGATAAACAAAAACATTATGATTATATTCTCTTGCCAGCATTGATGAAATGAATTAATGACTTTTGTTATGGATTTGATAAATGATGATTGTGCATCCAAGCGAAAACCCAGAAATCATCAAAGTGAAAGAGAAAGAGGTGAATCTTACCTGTTTCTATATCCACGAGAAAGGAAGTATTTGAAAGATTTACGATTTACAATTTACAGTACAAAGAATAAACAATTTACAATTTGGACGAATAAATTCACAAATTAATCTCAATAAATCCTCTAAACTCTCTCAAAGTTATAAACCCAAAGTAAACAGGATTGGAAAACGACCCATAACCAGGAAAACCAAACACTCCAAAATATGAAATTTGATGATAATTACAGCCGCTTTTTTCTATGTGCATATGCCACAAGGATGTAGGAAACAAAGAAAAAGAAATAGAGTGAGCTTCTCTTTGAACACATTTTTGGATGAACACCCTACTAGAGATTTTATCATTCTAAGAGGGAAACTTATCTGATTTTTTATTTGAAAAATTAAAACTTTGATTTGTATCCTTTATCCACATATAATATGTTAATGCTTTATAAGCTGGTACTGTTTATCCAGATATAGTAATAAATCCAAATATAACAAATCTTAATATAACAAATTTGATGCTCATTAACATCAAAGTAAATATCACTAAAGTATTTGCAAAATTTGGTTTTAGTATATTTAAATACTCATAAATAAATATTCTTGTATTAAGTTCATGCTAGATTAATTTTAGTTGACATGCTATATTTCATGAATATCATGCAGAATGAATGTTTGACTTTAATCTTGTTTAAGGAAACAGTATGAAACATAAATATGCCAAGACAGATCTTGAGCATGAGCATGCGATGTAAAGGAAAGAAATCAACAGATTTAGATGAATGCATGCATCTCATGTTGAAGGGTATAGAAAATGAATTGTTGAACAAGGTCATCACCCTAAAGCCAATGGTTTACAGCATTAGGAATTGGTTCCATGACACAACTAAATGGTAATTACAGGTTAAAGTTTCAACATCTATGGCAATCTGCCACTACTCGTCAGAGGAAGGTGCCTAGACCACAGACATTGAAAGAACCAGGGAATTACCTTTTAGATGTGCCACAGAATTAATTTCTAAGCTAAAGAGGGTAGGTTTGGTACTATATCATTGCTGGTTTTGCAAACTGACATACCCGCATTTATGTACTGGAGATATGGCGATAGGCTTACCGATGTCTTTAATTTATTACCATCATCATATTTGCATTTTATCAGATTCAGAATCATTGCTGGCACAACTTACCTTCCATTGCAAGCCATCACCGATCGAGAAGGTCATCCCAGTCCCACCTGTGCGATTCTGCGGTGGGTTGTTGACCAAGGGCAACTTGAATTCCACGCTAGGCTCTTCCATTTCCATAAACTTTCTCAGCCGGTCTCTGGCCAGTTTCTCATATTTTGAGTCTAGAAGAATTAAGGCAAGCGCAATGAAAATTAACTTGAAAGAATAGCCCAATGAAAAATACATTTTAGATTGCAATTACTGATCTTGAAATACAAAACCTCATATTTTCAAAAATGTTCACCTAACTCCATACCTTTGAAATAAAAACAACTAATTTCCCTTTTTTACTTTTACCATTTTCTTCATCACTTGAAACAATTTCAATAGTAGATATACTACAGTCAAACCAGCTTTATTGACCACCTGTCTACAAAGACCACCTGTCTACAACAAGCACATTTGTTGTTTCCCTTGAAAATGGTTTCTCATTGAAACATGTACTAAAGGAACCTGTCCTCAAAGACCACTTTTAGTGTTTCCCTTGGGGGGTTGCTATAGACAGGTTTGACGACTGTATAAGTACTGCACCACCCCTTGCACAAGTGGTAACACACACACATTTTTTGATCACCAATAGCAGTGAAAGAGTTCATCAGTCTTGACTTACATGGCAGTCTATCCTGCTGGTAGGAGGGCTGCTGGTAACGCTTATTGAACGATGCAAAGTAAGGCAGCATCTCCTTAAACAAGGCGTACTGGGCGTCGTCAAAGAAGTTGGGGTTGTGAGGATCTTTACCGGTATCCTTCAAGAAGATGTCTGCTTTCTTCATCACTTTGCTGGCCATCTCGGTGGATATGTCAATCTAGATATTGTCAAAGAGAAATCAATGGTGAGAAGTCACTTCTGTAGTCAAAGCCCTATTACTTATAAAACAAAGCGAAGGCAGATAAAGAAAATCTGATATGCAAATTAACAGTTCTTTTTCAAACTACGATTGCTATTTGTTGATATAGCATCTGCATACAAGTAGACAATTTAAAAAGAATTTTAAATCTATAACATCCTATCATTGCCCCCCCCCCCCTTAATAAAGGGGGGGGGGGGGCTACTTACTACACAGCTGTAATGATGTGGTTTTGTTATACTTATTCTCAAAATTATATTGCAAGCGTCAATTTGAAAAATAATCAACAAGTTTCTCTAACCAAAAAGCATTGAAGTAATTTATCTGAGTAACAAGAGCACACAAAAAACAAGCCCAACCACAAAATGTGGAATGTTGCAAAAGAGTTAAAGTCAAAAAGCAAAACTTACCAGAATCCCAGAGTTGGACAGAGGAGAATCGACAAAACAATCCAAAATAACTTCCACCTTTCTCTTCAGCAGAGCCATGTCCATGCGGGAATGGCAAGCTTCCTGTAAGAAGAGATGCAAGGAAGAGAATAGAATCTAAATAAACGTTTCTGCTTTAAGCCACACTGCACTAGTTTGGACAGGGGGGATTAGACCTCCCTGCATGGTCACTGACAGGTGGTTATCTCATCAAATCAGCTCTCAAGTAACATAAGTAAAAGGGGACCATGGGGGACCAATGGTCACTGCTTAGGCATTGTTTGCTATATAGAGGGCGCTAGTAGCCACAAGTATAGTGCAGTGGGGATTTAAGGAACAGTACAAATGCTGCTGAGGTTGTCCTGGGTAAACAGGACACTTGTATCATCATTATTCAAGACAGAGGAAATTCCTTCGATCTTCACCTTGAATCTCTGTGCCTCCAGATAAAAGACAAGATCTTTGTCCAGGAACTCTGCTCCTCCGTCCTTGCCGTTGTAGTCCATGAGGTAGCGATGAAAGTACATGAGCTTGTGGGACGGGATCCCTCTGGCTGACTTGATCAGGAGGGTCTGGAACTCGTTCTTGTCCTGG
This sequence comes from Strongylocentrotus droebachiensis, assembly GCA_035222895.1. Taxonomy (NCBI): domain Eukaryota; kingdom Metazoa; phylum Echinodermata; class Echinoidea; order Camarodonta; family Strongylocentrotidae; genus Strongylocentrotus; species Strongylocentrotus droebachiensis. Next base: position 759,802 of record JAVYIG010000038.1, on the reverse strand, counting down.
GCTGTGGGCATCTGTTGACCGGATTGCTGCCGGGGGTCAAAGGTGAAGAGAATATGTCATCGTCATGTAAACAGTGAAATGATTTAATTTTTGATATTTTCTTACAATGTATATGTTATGTGTATACTTGTTAAGGGGTCATTTTCAATAAGCCAATTAGTGCTTTTTATGATACCGCCACTATTATTCATATGGATATGTAATTGATTTGTAAATTGTTTTTATAAAGTGGAAATAAATTGAATTGAAATTGTAATGATGATAAAAAAAAAAAGTTGCAAGCATTTGCAAATAAATCTAATGTTGGTTTTATATCATTAATAAATAATGCATCGGATAAAAGAAAAATTAGCCTGATCTTAACCACACATTAGTACATATACTGTATTTAGGATTAGGATTAGAGTTAGGATTAGGATTAGAATTAGAGTTAGGATTAGGATTAGGATTAGAGTTAGAGTTAGGCCCTAGGATTAGGGTTACGGTTAATTCTGTGGTGGGGTATAATATCATTCAGGGTTTTCTTGTACTACAATATACCGGTAAAAGCAATGTGCTTGAGGCTTTGGTAATGTCCACACTGCATTTGAAAAAGTGATACACTTTCATGTCGGTTGATATCTTATTAGTACTCGGCAACGACCATGTTTATGGACAAAGAAAAACAGAGAGAAGCCAGTATGGTCTTTAAAGAAGTCATGTCGGCTAGTCCAGCATTGTGTGTTTTGACCATTTTTCTCTGTGTGAGAGGTAAAACAACTACCAAATTTCAACGTTTTCAATTCATTTATTCATTTATCATCACATAAAATAGCATCAGCAAGGGTTAAAGACTTAATTGACACCTTTCACAATTCAAAGATGATGAAGATTCATTTCATTTGGTGACTTGAGGGATTTCTATCATATTGTACTTAAATCTCAGCATTGTAAATCAAATATAAAAACAAATATCACAAACACCAATTTTAAAAATATTTCAAGTGCATATAAGTTGCCAATTTCAAATCTTTTGCTGCACTTCCACACTTTTGTTGCAATGAAACTGGATATTGTGAAGTTGTATGTGCTCTTTAGTGCATGTGTGTGATCTTTAGAATTTATCATAATATAACACATCAAACCATAAATAGATCAACTCATCTTTTATCAATATGTACAGAGGATAGATATGAAAAGCAAAAACTAATTCACAGATGGAGAGTTTAAAAAGCTTTTTAGACAACATATACCATATGAAACAGAGAGAGATTTTTTTTTTTTTTTTACCAAGGCAGAAATTCTTTAAAAACCAGCATCTTACAAATTCCAAAAAACAGGCAGACCACATAATTGTTTCATAATAATAATAATAATAATAATAAACAGTTCTTATATGGTGCATTAGACCTTTGAAAAAAGTATCAGCGCAATTAAAAAAAGAAGGAAATGAAACAAACAGAAATGCTGCAGGGAAATTTCTTTGACTATTAAAGCAAACAAATATCAATTAATCAATTAAATAAATATGTTTTAAGAGCAGTTTTTAATTGTTAAACTGTCTTAAATTGCCTTACATTATGAGGTATACTATTTCATAGCTCAGGGGGCAATGCTCAAAACCCTGTTCACCATAAGACTTTTTTTTCTTCCACAGGTACACCCAATAGATCTTCCTGCAGTGACCTCAGATTTCTTACTTGTTTATATTTCATGAGCAACTCTGATAGATAAGATGGAGCCATGTCATGAAAATATTGGATGATTCATACAGTATTGAAGGGTTCTTTAACATATGAGTTTACATCAAACAGAATTTGTCCTATTAGATAAAAAAAAATTGGCTTGTCTGCATGAGAGTTTTATGGCTTTGAATAACATGAAGCATATTTAAAAGTTCTTTAAATATACAATGACACTAACAGTGCCTTCATTAAAACATTTTACGTATCAGAATTACAAGTAAAGTTGGTAGTTGTTCTCTTTCTTTCTCCCTATTGCTCATGCATTCAGGGCTGGTGATCTGATAACTTATATGATATCTTTTATGTAAGCGAAGGCATGTTATTTTTCATATCATATCTAAATAAATAGGACAAATCATTGGTTAATATCTGCATAAAGCTGGTTATGTGGGAGCATATGAGAGAAGACTGAGCAAGCACCAATGCGTGTTTATTCTGCATAAATATAAAATTGTTAAATGGCAACAAACATACTTTCCACTGAAAAGATTTTTTTTATAAATATGGCTCCTGACTTTTACATTTGTGCTGCTGATAACGCAAGTCATACACCCTTGCAAATACAACACATTCCAAAACAAAACAGTAAAGAGAGAGAGAAAGAGAGAGTTAGAGAAAGGGAATGAGAGAAAGGGAAAGAGAGAGAGAGAGAATAACAACATGATACAAAGATCATATATCTTAGCCTTACAAACAGAGATAACAGTACCAGCAAAAACAAGAAGACAAATTAAAGCAGGAGATTAGAATACAAACAAGAATGATAAATATTTACATCATTTACATTATACAGTTGTTATTTGCAGTTCAGCGGAACGGACATCCAACATTTGGTGAAGCGACACATTTTGACCAAAAAAAGGGAATATTTGTAAATGTTAGGGTTATTTAAACAAGAAAAACACAGTTATTCAAATATTAGATCAAATCGACATGCCATACATCAATAAATACTACATATTATACTAAAAACAAGAAAACACACATGAATTCAATTAGTGAATTAAATCAAATACATCAAATAAACATTTATACATATGTTATCAAAAACAAGAAAACACACAGTAATGCAATTATTGAATTAAAAGTTTAAGACATCAAATAACCAAAGTTAATTAGTTCTAAGGTTACTTACTTTATGCTGTTATCACAATGAAATACAGTGAGGATGTAGTTAATAGGAAGGAATGATGAGTTAGAGTTTGATGATATGAAATGACATGACAATGATGAGATTGAATTAATAACTCACATAATTAACATTTTTCTCAAAGAAAGATGAAGCTACACTAACAATTAAAAGTACAGATGTGATGAATTAGAAGCTGACGAAAGTGTATGATAATGATGAAATTAGGTTTCAGATTTAAGTTGTCCAAATTTAGGAAAATACACAATGACACACATTTCTTTCTCAGGAATTATTTTACAAAAAATGAAAGAATTTACATGAGCACAAATGGGATGGAATAGAAACACTGAGAAAAATATGTACCCAAACTACCAATGATGAATCTACATGTAAGTTGAACTGATATAATCTGAATATTTAAATTTTGTGTCTTTGTGACTGGTCTCGATTTCTTATAGACAATAATCAATAATATATATTACAAGAACTACTGGAGCACAATTGAAACATATACATCAGGATTAACATAAAAAAGTTATACCTGCAGAAGAATTCAATTAATGTTGCATGGCCATTAAAGGAGTCACACCAAGAAGCAAAAGTGTATTGAATTGATGCAAAATTCATATCATTGCGAAGGGGGAGCCTTACTGATCAAATACAACAAATTTCCTCTTCAAAATATGTTTGGGGCCCGCAGAAATCAACTTTAAAAAATGTTAGTTTTGAGATCCAGATTTACTGCCTTCAGCAGTCCTTCGTATGACGTCACTATTGTGACGTCACACCCTGGACATGGCTGTCTAGCTGCAAACTAATACACGCGCGACTCCGGTATGCGGCCGGTACCGAGCTGTTTGTCTAGGGTGTGACGTCACTATTCAGAGCTTGCTACGCTCGTGTTTAGCTTACGTTCGGGGGGGCTTGGGGGTCTAAGAAGGGTCTTGAAAAATTGCATTTTACGCCTTTTCATGATATATCTATATGATTTCTCAGCAAATTATTCGTGTTTTTCAAGAGAAAATCTTTTCATCCATATGTAATTTGTTCTAATTATCAGTTGTTAGTAAATTTTCTTTGTGTAGCTCCTTTAAATGAATGTTTTTGACAATTTCAATACTTGGGCAGTTAGGTGGGGAGACAAGATAATATGCCTTCCTTATACTGTAAACATCACAGAAGTGATTAAACAAAGTATACAAGTATCATATCAACTTGCACAACAATAACAAACAAAAAACATGGTTATTTGATGATTGTTTCATTTCAAATTTTGTCATTTTTGTTAGCTTGTGCAGACAGATTGAATATAATCGAATAAAAGAAGAGGAAAGAAAAGGCAGAGTGCATGTTTATCCGATGATTTTTTTTTTTTTTTTTTGGGGGGGGGGGGGGTCATTTTGTTAGCTACTACAGTTTAAACTCTACAGACAGATTAAATTTAATCATATTACATAAAAAAGAAGCAATATTTTCATTTTTGTTATGATTATTCAATTCTGTTGTTGTCATTTTGTTAGTTCATCCAGACTTTATATAAACATAATCAAATAAGAAAATGAAATAACAACAAAAAGTGCATGTTTTTTTTTATGGTTACTTATTATTTGTCATTTCATTAATGTTTGCATACACACCAAAATGTTATAAAATTACAATTAAAAAACAACAAAAAGACTTCTTTTTTTATTGAATTATATTGTTTTTGTTAGTTGGTGCAGATCAAGAGCAGACAGACAGGCAGCCACAGCAGCTAGAAAAGTCTTTCTTACCGGTCCCTTTCCCCTGCGTCTTCTCTTATAAGCTAGAACCATACTCTGAGTACTCTCTGTTCTGCTCGTAGCCGTCCCGCCCTCAGTTCGCTCACCTCCTGGCTCCTCTCCAGAATCCATGTAACTCTAAAATTTCATTTTTTATCATTATTTCATTTTTTTCATATAAATTGTGGAAGGTATAATGGATTATGCCCTCAGAGGTTTATCAATAAAACAGGTTTTCATATAAACTGTTCACAACCTGAATAAGTTGTTCACAATTTACTCAGAAAGTGTTCACATATTGTCATAAAGAAAACAATGAAACAGACATTGTTCACGATATGTTCAGAAGGCGTTCACATATTGTCATAAAGAAAACAATAAAAACAGACATTGTTCACGATTTGTTCAGAAAGCGTTCACATATTGTCATAAAGAAAACAATGAAACGGATATATATATAGGAATTGTTCACAGCTGTAATGTATATAATGTGTAACCTAAAATACAGTTTATTTCTTCACACTGAATCAATAATGTAAAGAAGAATGTTTAAATGTGCATGGCTGGATATATGAGCAACAATGTCATGATACTTCAAATTAAAATCATAACAATTGAGGAGAGCGCCACTTTATGTCTTGAAATGAAACTAAAAAATCTATTTTTTGCACATACTTATGTGTAATGTGATTATTTAAATAATCACAAAAGGACACCATTAATCTCATTCAAATTAATCAAAATTGACCTTCTACTCTATTCATTAAAATCATACTTGTGTATGTCTAAACGAAAGTGGTTTACTAGGTTTAGAATGAAGGCTTCAAGTTGTACAAAGATACATAAAAATATCTACATTGTAACCTTCAATGAAATTTAATCGGGGGATGTCACAGTAAAATGAACATGAAAATGTCTGGAAATAAATACTGATGAGTTGTTACTCAGTCGCAGTGACAATACATGTATATGAAGGCTAAATTATTTCACCTAATGTACATCCGCACATGAATAGGCTATTTTCGTAATATCTCAATAGTCAGAATGTGAATTACATGTAGTTGTTGCTAGGTAGGACAAACAAAATGGCTTGCCCTACCTAACAACATCTAATATATGCAATTTGCATACTTACTATTGAAATACAATTATTGCAACAGGTCGATGAAATAATTTGTATCAAGGCACTTCGCAAAGACGTATGCATTAGATTTGGTTACATTATGAAAATAGCCTATTTTTTTTCATATGATGATTGAGAATTATGTATTTCATGTCCTAATGGAGTCACTTTAGAACTTATGCTATCAATGGACAACAAAAACAGATAAGGAGAAAGTTGACTTACTGCCCAGAAGTTCTGAAAAGCCTCTTCTATCTGTGGCAGAACAGATTTGGTAGCCATGTCCATGGTCTTGGTAGAGAGACGATCCCCCTCGTTGTTCTGCCTGGATGCTACATCTTTACTCATAGGGATTGACCTTCAAGTGTAGAGGGTATAAAAGGGGGAAATACATAGATCGGTAATCTAACATGATATCATTATCTCCCCCCCCCCTTTTTTTTTAAAGAAAAAGAAGAAATATACATATATAAACACGCATATTATGTGAGTGTTTATACATAAATTTGAATTTAAAACAAATTTGTTTTAGTATTCAGCAATAATGGTCATAAACTGATTGACTTGCATAAATCAAACAACAATTAGGGGGTAGAGAGATGAAGGGAAAAAGCAAGAGAAATAAAGTTTTCAGAGAGAGAGAGAGAGAGAGAGGGAGGAAGAAAAGAAATAGATGATAGAGAGTGAAAGAAAGAGGCCAGAGAGAGAGGGAGATAGGTGTTGAGGGGGGAAGGGAGAGAGGTATAAACAGCAAAGAAAATGGACAAGAAAAAGGTCAGAGAAAGATAATGTAAAATAGAATTTAGAGGGACAGAAAGGAAGAGAGAGAAGGTGGGAGGGAGAGAGAGGGAGAGAGAGAGAGAGAGAGAGAGAGAAAGAAAAAGAGAGAAGGAAAAAAAAAGGAATCGAAACAAAGGGACAAAGAAATTTCATAGAATTACGGAAAGATAAATCAATAATAGATATTAAGTCAAAGAACATGATAATAAGAACATGAAGAGATATAACTGCTAATACAAAGGTCCATAATTCCAAAGCACTTCCTTATTTTGACATAAATGTATCATCATTCAGTACAATTAGATTAGAAGAATAGGAAGTAATTAACCTGAATTCCAAAGTATGACTTTTTCTATAATTATGGTACAATAGAAGTTCAACATTTCTAACATCGATATCCTATAAATCAAGATTTCAAAGTACATGTAAAAGAAAATATAATCAATGCAATTTTTGTTTCAATCTCAAAGACATTGCATTCATGTACATATATACAGATGCCATTTTCAAAAAGTTAACATACAAACTGACAAGGAGAAGCCAAGCAAATAAAAGATAGTAACCACTACCATCAAACCTCAAAGTACATTAACCCTCTCACACACATAAATTGTAAAAAGAAAACAAAGTAAAAGAGAGAGAGATAGAGAGAGAGACAAACCTCAAAGTACCTCTTTCACACACATAGCTTGTAAAAAGAAAAGAGAGTGAAAGAGAGAGAGAGAGAGAGAGAGAACCATCCCTCAAAGTACATTAACCCTCTCACACACGTAAATTGTAAAAACAAAAACAATGAAAAAGGGAGAGGGAGAAAACCCACCTAATAAAGAGAAAGGAGAAAAGAAGAAATGAGAGATCACAGGGGTTCATTCATCAATTCAGAGAACCTTATTCACCAGTTCAATTCCAACCCCCATCAAAAAGAACCTAGTACACAAATCACAGTGTGCACAAGCAAACAAAGATTACTAATAAATCCTGTCACACACAAATTTATCCTCTCTAATCATTCATCCATAATTTTTACAGGTTATAAATGCACTTGGCTGACTTCCTCTTTCGATCTGCAAAGGTTTGTTGTTTTGTGAGGTGCCTTGGCTTTCCAATGAACATTTCAACATCTCACCTACATTTTTCTACCATTAAGTTGCCTTTCACCCACATTTTACCCACCTACATGACCCCCGACCTACATCTAGCCGCACAATCCAAAGAGATGTATGAATAAAGGTTGCGTTGCCAACATTAGTGCCCTTTGTCAAGACATTTTACGGTATTCACTTATCACCTAATTTATTCACCACTGCGATACAGATTGCGTGAAAGTAATGCTGAAGTTCATTTCATTTGTATGAAAACAAGGCACAATTTTTTTCAAATTGCTCCCGTCCCCTTTCTCTCTTTTTCTCTCTCCTCTCTCCCCCTTTCTCTCTCCTCTCCCCTTCTCTCTATCTCTATCCCTCTCTCACTAATTGTTTTATTAAATACTAAGTTGTAATAACCGTTACTTATAAAGTGTGTGCAGCAATGATTGTCAACCATAACAATAAATATACATTTACCACATATCAAACAAAAAATAAAGGGAAAAAGGTTCATATATTATAAATTCATATTATGAATAGAGTAACATTGACCAAATACTAAAAGTAAATAAATCAATCAAAAAACAAGATCTATAATAAAGAATAGTGATGCCACATTTAGCATAAGAAATTAACATATTCATGTAAACACAGATTTAAATGAAGCAACTCTAAAATATTGAAGCACATACGGTAGATCAAATACTGGTTGTATTTATGGCCTAACAAAGCAAACATCAATCCAAGATAAACATATCGTCTAGCCTTTATTGGCATTGAGCGAACTGTCAAATCTATGGGTCGACACACTTTCATGAAATAATATTTATATTTCCCACTTCAGGTTCACTGATCTGTCAAAATGTGAATTCATATCAGTTGATAAATTGGATTAGTCCATTCTACAAATAGGGGTGCATGGATAAAATTAATAACTGTTGTCTTCAATATTCAACTTTGTTCATATTCATTGAGATTTGAAAATATTTCAGGGATACAATGAAAGCTTTATGTTTCAAAATAAATACAATTTCATGTAAATCTCATTTCTTTCATGAATCTGAATTTCCATCCCAAATATGATACTACCCTATGCTATCTTTGACTATCACAGCTTCTTTGTCATATATAGCTATACGTTGTTGGAGCAATAATTATAATAATAATAAATAGACCAATTTATATGGCGCAGCTACTATACAAATATACTCTACTGCGCTGTGATGAACACAATACTCCTAACAGTGCTACTTTACACACACACAATTACAAAAAATATTTGGACAACTATCCAAAAGCTCTTGAAAAGAAGTGTGTCTTCAACAAAACTTTGAAGACAGCAACAGATGGGGTTGTTCTTATGTCTAGTGGTAGGTTATTCCAAAGATTTTGAGCAATAAACTTGAACAAATTGTAATGTGGTATTTCTACATGGATTTTTATCGGTTAAAATCAGAACAGCTCTGGTGTCTCCATAAATTAACACATGAAGTTTTTTTTTAACTTCTCTAAATTTTGTATAAAATGGTATGAGCTGAGCATTATTCATCCACCTTTCCAAAAATGTCCTAACAGCTATTACTTAACTTTTTGAGGAAAAACAAACAAACAAACCAGATTGAAAAATCAGTCCAAACGGTGAAGGGAATAAGTACCGGTAATGCTATACAGGCGACATGATGGCATGGAATTCCATTGAAAGTACTTGTTTTTAAATAGTTATGATGATATGTATGGTTTTTAAGGTTATCAGAATATTACTGATATTACCCAGAGCTCTTATTTTTACATACAGGTAGATTCTTTAAACACCAATGATTTAATACTCTGTGTCAAGGAATGATATCCTATTATCACTGTACACATATTACTATTAAAATATTTCTAACCAACTTCCACCAATGTGCAACCCAAACTGAACGAAAAGTGATTAAAACTTATACCACATAGAGCACAATACCTTCCTTTCGTCCGTGTATGGTGACTGCTAAATGAATAATGTAGTAATAATGATAATATGCTTGCACCAAGTCATTTATACAACTTTAATAATGGTTGTATATGACAAATTATTAATAGTCCTTCTGCCAATAAGATACTCTAAAACAAATATTAAATTTTATATAAATATACATATTTCCATACATGTAATTCAATTATGTGCATATTATCAATTTCATCAAATAAACATTTAAAAAAAAAGGTAAATATAAGGAAGACAGAAATACATTTGGGTGTATGTTTAATAGCCTATTTTCATAATACATAGTATTATTTTTTTAACCGCTTTTGAGATACAGAGAAATTGTTTTAAGCAAAGCTGAAATCCGACCTGGCTAACTTTTTTTTTAAAGTAAAATTTATTGTTCTGTAATCAAATAATTGAATACTAATGGTATTGATATCTCTCTGTACAATAACAAATATAATGGAAACAAAAAGACCCAGAGAATAACATTATGCGGATGTCAAATTTGACATCAATTCTAAATTGCCAGTAATTTCAATTGGGATATATTCATGACTTTTACGTAAAAAATCTAATCGCGACTGAAGTTTTTCTTTTAAACCCACCCCAAACCAAATCAATTGGCAAGGCCTTTCCATTTCAACTGAGTGTTCTACCTTGAAATCTTCTAGTAGACATTTTTTTTCCTTCTAATTTAAGCATGAATTCAGTATCAAAGTAAAATTCTGGGTTAATAAATGCCCGATCTAAATCACATCTGGCTACACTGCTTTTGATACACAACAAGCATATTTTAAATAAATCGTCTACCAAAAGCACTTACCTTTTGGAGTTTGGATCAAAGAAGTTACTGTAGATCTGCTTGGAGATCGAAGTGCGTTTATCTGCATGGTTTTCAGGGATTCGCCAGCATATATCAACATCAGAGTACATCTGCACCATGTTATTCACATCCTTACTCTCAAAGTCTTGAACGTAGGTCTTGAACAGATTCATAACACTGGAAAGAAAAAGGAAATAAATGTCACTGATCACAGTGATAATGCAGCTCACTGCTCTCACTTAAGTTGTGGCAGCAAATGATTCAGCCATCATTTTGTCAAAGATATAGAGAGAAGACTAGGGCTGCAGTTCGGTTTTAGGTCAGGCTTAGTATTAGGGTAAGGTAAAGTGTTGGGTCCAGGGTTGAAGCTAGGAATTCGGTGAGTGTTCAGAAAATATAATGGAAAACCTCTCTCTTAAAGCCCCACTGTCCTACTTGTAGCTACTTGCTCCCTCTATATAGAAAACTTCCTGAATCGGTGCCTGTTGGTCCCCCATGATCCTCTATTTCTTATGTTATTTGAGAGCTGAGTTGATGAGACAGCCACCTGTCAGTGACCTCGCTGTGTGGTCTAATCCCTCCTAGCCACAGTAGTGTTGATAAGCTTTAATTTATATTTGTTTATTTCAATTTTATTGTTAAAATCACTTTTTTTTTAATAACACATGTTTATATACTATTCTAAATATTTCAGAGCCATAAATATATCACCTCTTATTCTTAAACATTTTCTTGAAAGTGGCCTCCTTCTCATCCTCTGGCTTTTTGTTGTCTCCTTTCCCTTCTCCTGGTTTCCCTTGATCCTTCTCATCTTTCCCTTCAAACTTGACCCCTTGCTTGTTGGCCTTGGCGCCCTTCTTGGCCTCCTGCTGCCTGGCCTTGGCCTGCCTGACCAGCTTCCTCTGCATGGCGATCTGCTTCTTTTTCTTGGCCTCCCTCTGTTTTTTGAGGGCTTCTTTGTCGGCCTGGTTGGTGCCGTCGTCCTTGCCGGCCTTGCCACCTTTCTTGTTCTTTTTCATGGCGGCCGCGGCTGCTGCTGCCTCCTCAGGGTCGCTGTAAAAAGATGAGAATTGTAATTGAGTTGTTGATAGCTATAACGTAGGTAGAAATGATGATGATGATTCGTGATGATGATGATGATGATGATGATAATGATGATGATAATAATGATGATGAATTGTGATGTTAGTGATGATAATGATGGTGATGATGTTGATGATGATGATAATGATGATGAATTGTGATGATGTTGATGATGATGGTGGTGATGATGATGATGATGATGATGATGATGATGATAATGATGATATTGATGATGATAATGATGATGATGATGATGGTGATAACGATGACTGATGATGAATGATAATGATGACGATGATTTGTGATGATGATGATGATGGTGATGGTGATGGTGATGATGATGATAATGATGATGGTGATGATGATGATGATGATGATGATAATGATGATGATTAATTGTGATGATGATGGATGATGATGGTGATTTGTGACAATGATGATGAATATGAGGATGATGAATGACAGTGATCATGATAATGATAAGAATAAGTGATAAAGATTATGACAACATATCATAAACCTTAAGCCAATGCATCCATTTTCAACTACATGTACCTAATCCTTCAGATAGGACGTACAACCATACGTTCCATGTTGCTTACCTTCATACTAATCTCCTATTCTCTGTAGTACTTAAAGAAACAGGTTAATTAATCAATCAATCTTTCAAGCCCTAAACGATATTCAAACGTAGAGTTTATTTTGATTCAAAATTCTGAAATCATAAAAAGCATGTAATTTTGAGGTCCAACTATTTCTTTTACACTACCGATGAAAATGCTAAATGCATGTGTCAGTGCTTTGTGAGAAGCTCATATAAACGGATTCCATTTATGTTGCGGATTCCATTTATGTTGCAAATTGTAACATTTTTATACACATAAAACAGAACTGCCTTCTTCGGATAAAACAAAACACAATATAAATGACCTACATCTAATGCACACAGACATTGGTGCTTTCTCATTCAAACTATGCTAACTAGTGTTAATTACATTTATTATGTTAATTGTGGTAAAGTGACATAGTGCAATGCACATTGGGTATTCTAAATTTCTATACTAAGTTAAAGATGAATATAAAAAGTTTTTAAATTTAGTAGCATAATAAAGAGTGTTATTTAATATTTAATAAGTTTATGTAATTGGAAAAAAAAAATCTAACTAATGCGTGCTCCGCGTATGCCTTTTTCTTTTCGCAATCAAATTAGACTGATGTTAATGGGGAAATGTGATACAAATAAAAATCCCAAATACTATATATCTCAGCCTTTCTCCCTCGCTCTCAAACTTTGATTTTGTTAAAGTTATCAGCGAATCCCATAGGCATGTTGTACATGCTATATCTTAAACCTTATATATTATTCATGAATTTTGAATAGTGAAAAATCAACCTAAAGCAATTTCAACAGCCTTGTGGGTCACATACTGAAATGTGTGAACCTGACGATGAGTTATTACATAACTGGAACATAATTTCTATGGGATGCGCGATAAGGCACTGAAATTGATTTCCCCAAATAGTTGCGATCGTGTCTCATATGCTTTCAGTTGTTGCTCTTTAGGTGTTCTACCCCTCAAGAGAGAAATAAATGTCCGAACTGATGAGCAATGGTAAACATATTTTTTATAAATTACGAAAACATTGGAAAAAATTTAAAGGATTTATGTGCAAGAAATTAGAAAAATGGCAAAACATTTGTATCGGGTTGTATTGATTCTCATCAAGAAAAATGTTTACATTAAAATTCCTTTTTTCAAAATAGTATAAGAAATCCATCAAAAAGAAATGTTTGGACATGTAACTAGTGTAGATTCACCCTTGCCTTGTAGAAATACTTTCTCATTCATTCAACAAAAATGGTGTCACTAATTAGGAGCAAGATGTTAATGGTGATGAAGAGAAATACTGCAAAGTATATCACTTACCTGGAATACTATACAAATGTACAAACATATAAAATATCAAATGTGTTTGCTACAATAATTGTTACTAGACATAAAAACAACAAATTCGTATGAGAATGAGATGATGGAAAATATCATCCCAGGTGAACAAATATATCTATGTGTTTGCTAACTGCTAAAATAAAAACAAAAAGGGTTATTCAAATCAACTTTATATAAGAAATACATGAAAACAATGGACATACATAAATATATCATGTATGCAGAAGGAAAAAAATGGTTAAAAGGAAAAAACAAGTTGCATAAATAAAAGTGAATGTGCAATAAATATGTTAAGGTTTTCAAATAAATGTAGATCGTCATCTGGTAGTACTAGTGCTATCTGTGGTTCACTGCAATAGGGCTTACTGTAAATAATCTTGCAAATGACCACAAGTTATGATCAATTTCAACTTTCCATACCAGCCAATCCATACATCTTTTAAAATCTAATAGTAATTGAATTTATTGCTGGTATGAATGAGGAAAATATATAACGATCCTCAATTCATGAGGCTCATCTTTTGGATAATAATAATAATAATAATAAGCTTGTCTTCATAATCTTGAAAATCAAAAAAAATTCATGATTTGTTACGAGATGAAGTTTGCATCGTAATGAAGAAGAAAAAAAAAGTTGTAGCTGAATAATTCAAATCCCTTGTCCTAGCTCTCATTTGCTCAAGACATATTCCTGTCTAGGCTAAAAGAAACTTTACAGCTGTTCACAACCATGGTATCTTTGTGTTTATTGACTTAAATCAGAAGAATTCTGACAACCAATTTTGAGCAATTGAGAATACAGCTTAAATTAAATTACTCTTTAGAATAAAAATATAGAGAGGCTTTTTTAAGATTGTCTAATAATGGAAATGTTGTATTTGATCGTAGCTTGTAGTCAGTCACAACCATGTTAGATGGAGGCCCTGAGGACATTAATGTTATCACCTGTCGTTATCACTGGATTCAATGCTCGTCTCACTACTCTCATCGCTATGAAAACCAAGAAGGAATAAGAGTGACAGGTGAAAAGGAGACACGTTCTTAGTCCCGAATTCCGAAGTCAGGATTATCTCAACTCTAGCTTAATTTAGACTGGAGTTCAAGTTAAACCTGAATTTAATATACCTTAAAATTTAAGGCATGTGTGATAAGAGAAAAATATAGAGTAATTCTACCCATTTAAGTGCATTAGGCAGTTTGATGTGCTGAAAAATTGGTAAGGAAATCTGGCATGGTACAGTATTTATCAAATTTGACTATGGAAATAGGTCTTTTATCATTAAACATTAAAACTAGTTCATGAACTGTAAAGTTACTATAATTATGGAATAAGGTTTGTATCATGATGAAAAATTAAATATAAAGGAACTTTGATTGAAAGACAACCTTTAAGATAGAAGAAATTATTGCAGCCAATATTATATACCAGCAAGTATAAATATAGAGAGAGCTTCATTTCATATTAACCTTTTCAAGCAACTTCATACCTAAATTATTTCTACGGTCTTAAAGGTTAAAGACCTCCACAAAAACAGAAATCCCCAGGATTAAATGAACTCAAATGAAGCAACAGACTTTTAATTAAGCCAAAACTCCATGAAAATAGTACCATGAGCTATTTTCTCCAAATGAAAAGAAATTAAAGAAACAAAGACAGAATCATACAGCACCTTAGGAACCAATAACCATTCCCATATACACAATAGGATCTAGACATAAAACAAATCATTACCAATGAGGAAATAGTGCACAAAATACAAACACAACAATATCTAATATCATCACATTCAATTCTTTGTTTTTTTCTTCTTTCTGTTCCATCTTGAAATATATTACCCCTGAAATCACCTTTTCAATGATAAGAGAGAATAGATCTTCTATTTTTCTATGATCATTTACACATATATATATATATTTCATTGATTTGTATCAAATGTAAAACTCAATATAAAACTACAAATATGAGAGCAGGTGAGATGTTTCTCTCTTTATTTTCTAGTCTCATCAAATTAACACAATTCACCACATCAAACGATTTTACCTTGCTTTGAAACGACGAGTAGCCGGAACTACATGTACGGAAGGCCTTTGTAGCATGCATTAAAGGTGAAATAGACATTAAGGACACTCATATTTCTCATACTATACAAAATAATTACAAGATTTTTGTTATAACAGTCACATTTATTACCTACGACTCAGTTGGTCTACATGTATATGAGCCACAGATTATTTCATACAATTTTACAATGGGAAAATGAAAATATTAAAAATATGTTTTAGAAAATGTTTGACATTCACCAATGGTAATTGAGTTAGGAATAGAACAGTCCCAGAAACCAGATGAAGGAATACAAATATGAAAGCAAACAAAATATTTTTTTTAATAAATAAATAAATACAATTAAATAAAAAAGCAACATAATTACAGAGCATATAGAGCACCATGAAAATTACAATAGATGTGTTTATATCCATAAGTATGAATGCGGATTCTGGATTCTCAAAGACATAATTAATCAAGGGGGGTAGTTGCCCGGGGGTCAGAGCCATCTATACACAGAGTTTGGCCAACTTGGTTTCACTGGGTCACAACATGGAAGATATTCTTTTGTTTTGTGCTTGCAAAGTAGTAGTCACCATATGGTGTCCAACTCAAACTGAGTTGGCCAAACTCTGTGTATAGATGGCTCTGCCGGGGGTTAATTGGTCAAACAGGGTGAGGGGGAGGGGGGGGGGGGGGGTAAATATCCTAGAATCTGATTATAGGCTGGATGGCCCTTCCTACTTACAGTTTGCCCATGAGTGATTCCTGCCTCGCTACGGCTGATCTCTCAGAGTAGGAGGAACGTTGGGAGCTGGCTGACATGATGCGGTCCTCTGGTCTTGCACGGCAGCTGAAAGAGGAAGAGCACACAGATACCAATTAAAAACATGAAGCATTCCATCTTCTAAAAGTTATATAACGGGTAACTATTCATCTGAAGAAAAAAAATATGTGAGCAGCTAGCAAGTAAAACTGTAATTGGTATTCTATCGGTGAAGAGTTAAGGATTATGTTAAGAGTAAGAATATAGACGATAACATTTAAAAAAACATACACATATAATGAGCCAGAATTGAATACCGTGCGCTGAGTATCCACTCACAAATCACTTTTCCTTCTTTAATTAAAAATGTATTTAAATTTGCAATTTCTCTTTACAGAATTAGCAATGAAAGCTGATATTTTCAGTATAGTATTGCAGCATAGAACCTAAAGTATTCACAGCAAAATATGTTAAGGAGATTGGTACTCTTTACTCATATTTACAAATCAAACTAACTTGTTATTTGAGTGGAGGACACATTCCAAGAATATGGATAACAACTATTCAGGCTTTGCTTATGATTGCGGTCTCCTGCACTTTTTCAACTGATAGTTTGGATAATACTTTAAATTTATAAAAATATGTTATCAAAATATTAAGTTTCATTATTATATGTACATATGTAAAAAAAAAACATTTTGACATGAAGTTATTATTGTTTGTATATTTTGTATTATACCTTACCTTCTTTGTTATTCTGGTAATATATTTGGAAAAATGCAGAAATAAAATAAAATAAAAAACTTACTCCAGAAATACTTTGAGATCCTCCTTCAGGAAGTGGAGCCATTCTCTCTGGAGCATGTGGACAGCGTGCTCTTTTGCCCGGTCAAAGGTCGCAGCCTCCACAAAGTCACTGGTCAAGAGAAGGGTGCTGTGGATGAAATCCCTTTCTCCTGGAGGCAGATCTTCATTTGAGACATGATAAGACAAAGAGACAAGTTGAGACATTTTGGTTGTACAACACATGTTCTCGAGTTAACAACAAAATACTTAACTTCAATGCAACCATTGACCAAACACTATATCCCAAACTCTAACTCGAAACTAAAGTCAATATCATTTGATTTGACCTCATTTAGACATGTGATTCAGTGATTTGTTATGAATTTTTATGTACGATGATGTTATCCATGATTTTACCTGAATAAAGATTTATTTCAACAACAAAAAAAAGTCAATATCAACCCTAATATTAACCCCTTTACGCCTAGAGCAATCTTCATAGAATCAGATGTCGGAATTAACACCAACATTCTGAAATAAGACAAAAGAATTTTTTTAAACAAAATCAAAAACGCAGCTGTTCTTTTACATGTAAATGAATGGCAACTGAGCACAAAAAAGTTCCTATTTACTTAGCTCTGTGTTTAGTACAAGATGCAGAAATGGAGGCATATTACAATTAACGTCATCATAAAACAAAAACGTAGCGGTTTACAGCGGCATAATTCTGAACGAAGTTTAAGTTTGATCACAGTAGAAGGAGGTGAGTGAGTCTGACCTATATTCCATATTCCATCGTCCATGATGTATTTATTGAAGATTGACCATGCTTGACCCATGAGGAGGAGACGGTCAGCTGAACGGTCCTCAGCCAGGACATAGTCTGAGACGTCTTGCCAGAAGAGCAGGTTCGCAAGGAGTAGCCGGTCAGAATGTCTGGAGAAAAACAAAACAGAATAATTTTTTTAAATGCTTCTTTTTCAATGACAAAGCAAAGTTAGAAACTTTCTTTTCGAGTTCAAGAACCCCACTGTCAATTTTTTGTCAACTCTATAGAGAGAAATATCAGTTCCATGTTGCAACATGATTGCAAGAATAACTCAATTGTTAACAAAGAGGATAATGGAAGAGAAAGTCTATAGCTGATACAAGGTTATTGAGAACATTTAATTTTGTCAGACAGCTAAAAGCAAGCACAATGAGCACCCTAAAGAGGGGGTTACAAGAAGCCATCATCACCATCATTGTCATCGTCATAATAATCATCATCAACATCATCATCAACATCATTATAATCATCATCATCGTCATCATCACCACTATCATCATCATCATCATCATCACCATCATCATCATCACCATCATCATCATTCATCATCACCACCATCATCATCACCACCATCATCTTCATCATCAGCATCATCATCATCATCATCATCATCATCATCATCATCATCCTCCTCCTCATCATCATCATCCTCATCATCATCATCGTCGTTGTCGTCTTCGTCATCATTATCATCATCATCATCATTGAACCTGACATAAAATACCACATACCTTTCTAGATATCTCTGGAAGGGCCTCCCCGCGTCCTTATCGCAAGCTAGCCCCACGTGAAACCTTGCCGACATTGGTCTGGGGATGTACTTGGTGTCGTCCATGGTCATGAGGTGCCCCGGCCTGATATACTCCTCCATCTGGCGCCCTCCATGGGCAACGATTGACCAGTCCTTCTGGGTGGTGGCCAGTCGGAAGCAAGATGAGGGTCTGACCGGTAGTGAGTTGACCAGCGAGATGGAGGGAAGGAACGTGTCCATGGGTTTCTTAGCGTCTTCCATCATACGCTGATGGCGCTCCCTTAGTCGCTCGTAGCTGAAGGGATAAGAGCAATAATATCAGACATAACTGCTTTGAAACATCCCAATTTATTAATGAAAACTCTCTGATTATTTCTTTCTTCTTTCAAATTGTGTCTTCACTTATTCCTTTAATCTGTCTGGCTGTCAACCTACATCCCTTTTCTTTCTCTCTCTCTCTTTCTCCGTCTCTCTGTCTCTCTGTCCAGTCTTTCTCTTTCTTTGAAACCTAGGCCCATGATGACTGTGATTTGTTTCTTTCTTCATACACATTTCTTCATTTAGATAGAAAAAAATGGTAGACCTAATAAATCAGTTAGTTTTGCACTCTAAACCGCTCTAAATTGCCAAACAGCACATTATAAATAGCATAATGCAAAATAATCCTAACTCTAAACAAGTGAATCTTTCTCTTTTGTGTTTGTGCTTTCGCAAGCCCTCAAATTCCTTCATGCAGTCCCATACCTGTACTCTCCTGTCCTTTCCTGGTGTATGAGAAACCTAGCCACCCAGTACGACCTGAGCCTCCTTAGAACATCATACTGGGTCCTGGTGAAGACCGATTCACTCAGTCCGATGTTCCCTTGGGCTTGCTTGATCTGCTTCTGGGCGTCCGGGGTCAGCTTGAACCGGTACTTGTCTTGAATGTCTCTGTAATGAACAGAAGGAGTATAATTCAGGAGTGTTAAAGGGGGGTGAAGCATGTCAAGACTATGTGTCTTTCCCCGTGGCCTGACTCGGGTATAATAAGACTACGGACGACGCGACCACAGTATTCTGTCTGTTTCGCAAACGTGAGCTCGCACTGACCGTTAATAAAGTCCATTTGTTTACGTGCAGTTGTCCAAAAGAAGTCATAGATGGCGTAAACCAGTATTTGCCATGCTACACCCCCTTTAAACATAGATACATACCGAAGGTCCTTTCTGAATCCTAAAATGAGGGCATATGGCAATTACTAACACAAATGCTTTCGTCATTTCACCAGGTCCCAATTTCTCTTCTGGGTATAGAGTGGCAAATGCCTTGCCAAAGGACAATAGTGCTGTGTCAACCTATGAATTCAAGTCAAGTGCTTAAACCACCCGATTACGACACCTCTATACTACAAAACCTCCGCTACTGCATCTCTACTCTACATCAAAGGTTATTACAAGGTTATTCTAGTTGAATCAATTTTGATTTGTATATCGATATATATTCAAGTGATTCATCAAAAACAAACAGTACACTGAGAAAAATTACGAAACAGAACATTGGACATTGGAATTGTATTCAAATGGAAGAAAATGATAAACAAAGGATGATGAGTGACAGCCAAAGCTGAAAATACAGGGCACGTTAAGAAATCAATATCAGATTTAAATTTTATTGTGGTAGTATTGACTAAGAAGCAAATCAAATTTCACAGATATAATTATATAGATATATATAAATATTCATTCAATCACATTCTAGCTCTATGAGAGCTTACAGGTAAGAGTTAATTCGTAAAGTCCTAACAAGTTTGGAGTTTCTTACCTAAACAGTCTTGTCCTTTTGATATCAGTCCCTCCCTCCATACTCTGTACATTGTCTCGGTACATCTCACAGTCGAGCCAGAAGTTGAGCATATCCTCTCCTAGAGTTCCAGCCAGGAAGGCTTTGAACAACTCCATACCAACCAGCTGTATCAATACAAAATGGGTATAATAATAATAATAATATGGATATTTATATAGCGCCGGTATCCTCCAGGTTCTGACACTCATGGCGCTTTACACATATTACCCCGGTTGTAGCTCAAGCATATCAGGTACCCATTTACACCTGGGTGGAGAGTGGCAAATGTAGATTAACGTCTTACCAAAAGACATTAGTGCCACGGCCGGACTTGAACCCGGTACCTTGTGATCTGCAGTCGGGTGACTTATCCACTAGACCACTACATCTCTACAGTGATTAGATGTTACAGAGACACAGGAGAATATCCAAAATGTGTTGCAGAGTTAGTAGTGCTGTAACATCACGGATATCTCCAATTCCGTTTAACCGCCAGTCAAAACCGGACGGTTTTCGGTTAAACGATTAAAAAAATAAAAAAATAAAAAAAATAAAAAATGATTTTTTTTTTTTTTTTTTTTTTTTTTTTTAATTAATTTATTTTTTAATTTTTTCTTTTTTCAACTTCGGGAAGGACTTTCATTTAACTGCGAGGTGCATTTGAAGGCGCCGATTTATGCTTGTGAACTTGTCAAAAATAGTAAAAATGTTGTTTTTAGAAGAATGTGTAAGATCATTAATGTACATTAAAAACAGTAGAGAACTTAGGATAGAACCTTGTGGTATACGCGGTGTGTAAAAGTTGGATGAATTATTATTATAAAATACATATTGAGATCTATTACAAAGATTACTTTCAAACCAAGATGACAGAAAAATTGAAGTGTTGTTCTAGTTTCAAAGTGGTGAGTCAACACACAGATAACTGAGCTGGGAGACATTGCCAGGCATAGTGCCAGGTGGAGGGGCATAAATCGAAACTCTAAAAAAAAAAAATAATAATAAAAAAAAAAAAAATTAAAAAAAAAAAAAAAAAAAAAAAAAAAGGGAAAACGAAACCGTCCAATTGAAAACGGAATCCGCCATGGGCGGTCGGATACCGGACGGTTAAACGTTTGACTACAGCACTAAGAGTTAGTATATTAGCTAAATCAAAGGTGAAATGCTGTACAATGTAAAGCAATTGTATAAATACACAAACGAATATTACTTTCAAACAACTTTCACAGTACAATAGGGGAAGTCCAATGTATTCATCAAATATATTACAAAGTAATGAGAGATGAAACAAATTAAAACATCAGAATTTTAATTTCATATCTAAAGGTATAGACCAGGTCTGGTCATGCGATTGCATTGTGAAAGAAATGTGGAATCGATCAGAAAAGGTTGATCATCTAGCATAAGTATTGGTGTGTACTGCAAGGTTCTGGAATCATCAAAATGATAAGAAATTTGGCCTAGTCTTGGAAAAGTTACAAGCACTGTACACAGAAAGATGTATATGGGACTACGCAATATCTATACAGACCGGATCAATATGATAATTTACCAAATATATCAATTAGTAGGCGGTGCCGTTTCCCGGCAAAATTTGAATCATCACGCATTAGTCAAAACATATTCTTTCACATGATTGGTAATAATAGCTTCAATTTCATTTTTAGAGAGGGGGGGGGGGGGGGGGGGGTGCGTTTCCAAAACTGGTCTATAACTTTAATCTCATCCCTCCTGCAAGAGGACTATCAAGTTAATCCTCAGGGCACCACTGGATTTTCAAACAATTATCTGTGTTCTCGTTATCATAATATTTTCATAAAATATTACATTTATAAATCGCCTTGTCATTAGATACAAAGTGCAGAAACAAGAAATACTAACAAAAAAACAAATAGAGAGAATATTAACATAAAAAGCTTACACCAATTACAGACAGAAAGGAATATTACAACAAATTAGAAAAGATGAGTTTTCAGACACCTCTTGATAGCTGTGAGAGTATGGCAATTCTTGAGTACAGGGAGGTAAGGAGTTCCAGGTTTAGGGGGGAAATGACGGAAAAAACCCTATCACCTACATGTAACTGTTTACTGGTTTGAGGGAGGGTAAGTGTTTACTAATGGCTGATCCTGTATCATACATGGATGTGTGTGAATGGAGTACCTCACCTAGGTATGCCTGTGCCTCTTTATTGAGACAAGTGTAGGTGAGAGTTAAGGTCTTATGTTTGATAAGTGATGAGAGGGGAGACATGGACAATTAGTGGACAGTGAGGCAATGACTTCACAGACTCATGAGTGAGTTGCCAATTTGTCTTGTGATTTTCAAGGTTTTTCATGTTATAAAAAAAAAGAAGTTGATTTGTTTGTCTGATTTTTCTGCTTCTATTGAAAGTAAGTTATTTTTGGAGTAGACTTGTCCTTTAAGATCCTTATTAAAGCGGTATGCCATGGAGCAGTAAATTACAATGATTTAGACAAGACAAAACAAGTGATAATTTTAAATCATACACACTGACGCAAGATGTGAGATACTTACACTGCCCAGGATTTCTTCTTTGAGTTGATGGAATGTGACCCGATGTTTGACCTCTACTTGTCTCAATTCAGACTCTGTTCTCTCATCTACAGCGGTGAGATCCTCCTCATAATTGATCATACTATGGTCAGGTTCTGCTTCTCCATCTCCCTCAACCTGCAATCAAGTCCGTTCAAAAGATTTTTTTAAAACCTTTGATTTCGATGTTTGACCATCAATGCAAAAAAGTATGTAGTCCCAATAACCCTTCCACCTTTTCGCTGAATATTTACAATTTCATTTTTTTCCCCTTCACAGTTCTTTAACGTTATATGCAGGTGCAGATAATTTGACCTTTTGGCGTAGGTTAATTTGAGAATTATTTGTAACCAATGCAGAAGACACTGAGCAACTAATTATTGTAACTTCCTCTTCCCATTGGTAGTAACAGATTATCTGAATACTTTGTCCCTCAGATAGGACTTCAAATGGAGGTCCTGTATGTAGGAGAGAGGGGTTATAGGTTTTTGGTTTTTAATGATCAAGTTCACTTTTAACCCTCTGGAAATAAATACCACTACTAATAAATGTTAAGATCTAAATGATATTGATCATCTGTAAAGTAAGACTATTTGTAAATGATGTAGGTTTACTGGACCTTACAACCAGGGCTCAAATTAATTTTTTGTCCACGGGGGCTCATAAAAAAGAGCCCCCATAAGCCTTCTCAACATTTCATTGGTTTAAGGTTTGAAAGTTTTAACAGAAAATATAATCTTTATTTTATAAATCCATGGGAGCGATTTTTAATTTTGCAATCGCCCTCGTGAGCCATCTGACAGAGGCGATTATGAAGCTCACTTGGGCGAATCACCCATTGCCCTCGTGTACTTTTAGCCTTGCTTACAACCTACCCTCAATTCCTGATCATTGAGGACATCTTCCTTCAGGTCACCGACATTCACCAGGACTTGCTCCTCATCAACGACCTCTCGGGGTAGAGCGATGCTGGAACCATCCTCATCATCCTCCTCCTCTACCTCCTCCTCCTCCTCGTGTTCCCCTTCATTGCTATAGATATCATCTTCACCTTCTGATTCTCCTTCATCTTCATCATCACCATCCTCTGCTTTTTCCCTGGAAGTAGTTTTTAGCCGTTCAGCGCCATCTGGTCCAGGCCTAATGTGAGGAAGTAGGAAATTAAAGGGATAGAATATTTTATTCCTATTTGAAGTTTATTTCATTATGTTCAAAAATATTAATATTGAAATATTGAGGTGTTGTGGTCTAGTGGACAAGTCGTCGGACTGTGGATCACAGGGTCCGCAGATGGAGTCCTGCCGTGGCACTAATGTACTTTGGCAAGACATTAATCTACATTTGCCACTCTCCACCCAGGTGTTAAATGGTTAACAGTAGGAAGCAATTCCTTGAATGCTGTGAGCGCCGAAATCGGCAGCCTAGCAGAGCCGGGTAACATTCGGAGCGCCTTGATCGAGCACCTTGCATGGTGGATATGTGCGCTATATAACTATTTGATATTATATCATTATATAGATCCAAATTGACTGCTTAAAGTCCAAATTCCCCGATCTAAATATTTCAAAGCTTTCAACCAAATGTTAATGTGACATTGTGTGGGTGCAGTCCGCATATTCATATCTGTGTGCAGTGCTTTTCCTCCTTACCACCTTACCTTTCATTAGTTTGTTCTGTGAGTGGTATTCTTCCCGAATCCCCTCTGTTAGGAGTCTGGATGGTAGCTCTCTTCTTGGGTGTATTCTCTTTGCTGCTTTCAGTTTTCAAGGCACTCTTTCTTGCTGTAAATTATAAATAAAGAAATAAGTAATGATAAAATTTAAAACAAAGTACTAACAGTATTACAGTGTATTACAACAACGGTAACTGGATTTAATTACTATACTGCACATAACAGTGCACATTCTCCACTCCCTGACGAGTATAACAACTGGTCACCTTTTCCTGGCAATTACATGCTAATCCAACCACAGTGACGTTCTTATACTACTTATACTTACCCAAACCATTTAACACCTGGGTGAAGAGGAGAAAAGTAGATAAAATACCTTGCTGAAGGACATAAGTGCTGTAGCGGGACCAGAACCCATGACCTTTGCCTTTCCAGTCAACGCATTAAACCACTCGACGACAACACCTCTACAGAAACAGCACCTAGCTGCGGCATCGTACTTACATTTTTGCCCATCCCTGCTCTTAACAGTCAACTGTGTGTCTTCTCTACTGACATGGGGCAAGCCGACCTTTGACCCTGCATCACCGCCAGCCCCCGTCTCGGTCTCTTGCGCTGGACTGGGCTTCTCTCGCGATGACCTGGATTTCCCAGTCGCTCTACGGCTTTCTCGTGAGGACTTTTTGGATGGAGATAGCTTGCGGGCGTGATAGGCATCTATAGGACTCCATAAGGCACCGTTGACAGCTGGAAAATAATTGATGAATAATTTTACAACTTATTCAATTGTTTGCATTTTGCTGTTTAGCTCAATAACTTTTGATTTGGGTCCAATAAATACACCAAATGAATGAGCAGAAAGGGCTATAATTTATACACACACCTTGACATTTTCAATGCATTACCACTTGTAGTTTGACACTAGGAATTTTGAAAGAAACACCTGTCAGAAATCTCATGTATCTGCCCAAGGTACATTAAGGGTAACTTGTCCCCCCTTCCCTTTTATCACATATTTCCTTTTCATAAACACTACGGAAAAAAATCTAACTTGCACAATCAGCAGAATGAATACTCTCTTGGTTGTGCAACACTTGTTCTGGTGAACATCTCCAAGATCAACCTCTTACTCTCACCAAATTCTTAACTTCAACCCTGGACCAAACACGCCATCTGGCTGTAACTATAAACCTCACCTAAACCCAATTACTTCAACCCTAATGACGGATGTTGTTGGGTAGCGCTATATGGTTGCACACCTTTTCAGCTCTCTACATTTCGTTAGATTATTGGAGAATATCTGACTCACTTTCTAAATGTTTGATACTTGTTTGAAGAGAAAGTTTTAGTGAACCTGGAGGACAACTCTTCATTCTTGCCACTCGCTCATTATTTTGTACTTGTTGTCATTTTGATTTCTTACTGACTGTGTAATTTGCATTAGTCATTTGATTTGTTGATTTATTATTAGTTTCTTAACTTTAAATTGTTTATTGTTTGTATTTAAAATGTTAGTAGTGAATCTTTTTTGTGCGCCTTGAGTGTCATTATAGGCAGATATGTGCACTATATAAATTTTAAATTACGATATTAACCATAACCCCATATCTCTGACAAAATGAAGGCTGAAGCAACTGTCACTGAAACAATATGCCATCTGGAGCACATCTTTTACACTTACTTAGCCCAAGCATAGGTGGCATACTGATACACCTTGATCCTGGTCGCATGTGCTTGAACAAGAAGAGTCTATCAGCATCCCCAGGCCAGCTGAAGTCACTGTCATTCTCGTAGGCCGATGCTTCGTGGCTCTGGGCAAGGCTCATGGAAGTGCTGGAATAGCTGGCCGTCTCCCGGCTGTACCCTCTCAGGCCTCGGCTGCTGGGGCGGCTGGTTGATCGGCGCTCCTCGAGTGGACGGATGAGAAGCTTGCATAGTTTGTATTCTAGGAAGAGCTTTGTTCTGTGTTTCGATGAGGGGAGAGATTGTTTAAAGGGAAAATCATGATGAATGCTTGGACATGAACTACTAGGGAGAGGGTTTAATTGGTAAAAAGTTGAGGGTTTTTTTCATCCGTAGGTCCAACTTGAAAGTTGAAACATAGTTTTTATATTGGTCTGGTAAACAGAAATAAAGACAAAGTGTAAACGGTGAAATCTTGACTAATGTTTTCAAAACAACATAACTACAAAACATACAGACACGTAACCTTTAGTATGAGGAGGTGCAGTTTATTATTCTCTATGTACGAAGCAAATATGCTCATCAAAAAGCTTGTAGCCATTTCAAGCCTAAATTTGCTTTCTTCTGAAAGTTGCAGTCAAGTAAGCTAATAAGCTAAAGCTAAGGTAATCATTTCTATCCACAATTCTTTGAATGAGAAGTATGTGTCTTGAATACATTTCATGAATAATAATTAATAATAATAATAATACTCAGTTTTTATATAAAGCGCAAATTACAACTAAGTCTCTATTAAAGCGCTATGGAAATAGAAGAAAATCAAGAAGTGAGTACATAAGAAATGAAATAATCAGAATGTAATAACATGATAAATACCCAAACTGGAAAAATTAAGTTCTTTTAAGTATACCTGAGAAATAGGGGTAATCTTTCCCTCCTGGCCCAATCCATGATCCTCTCCCTCTCTGCATCCCCCGGTCCATAGTACCTCCTCCTATGGTCTCCGGCTCCACCAGAGGAATGCACTGCTCCATATGGAGAATCATCCTCCACCTCCTGGAAGGACCCGGTCAGACGATTGTAGTAGAGTGGCTGGGGGAAGGCCTGGAAACAAAGATCAGAAGGTTATGATGAAAACAAGGTTTTCTAAGTATAATCTGTTCAAGATATATATTGTAAAACAGCATCTGAGGAACTAATACTTCAACAAGCTCTGCTTCTAGTTATTTCCTCTTTTCTCATGCTATGTCTGTTATATTTGTTGTTTCATTGTATATTTTTCATAATATACTTATTCATTGTATTATGTTTTGCATGAGAAATGAAAAATCATTTGAATCAATTCATGCATTTACTTTCATCAGAAGATTAAGTGTTTTGAGAACTACTTTGAGACCAAGTTAGCCTTGAATATCATGTTGTAATTGGAAAATATTGCAGCTGGTCAACAGAAATTGCACTTCTTACATTAGCTCTATCAAGAATGGGAGAGGGGGTATTGTCTCAGGAGCCATACTTTATTTTACTCACATATCCAAATTTGATTCTGAGAGACTTTAGTAAAGTTACAGATACAGTAGTAAAGTTAGAAGGTGAAGAAGGAGAAGGAAAAAAAAAGAGGGAGAAGGGAAAAAAAGAGGAAGAAGAAGAAGAAGAAAAAAGAAAAAGAATTAGAAAAAGAACAAGAACAAGAACAAGAAGAACAAAAAAAGAAAAAAGAAAAAAGAAAAAGAAGTAGAAATAAAACAAGAACAAGAACAAGGGGGAAAAAAAAGTAGTAACAGAAGAAGAACAAGAACAAAAACGAGAACAAGAAGAACAGGAAGAGGAACCACAATGATAATGAGAAGAAGAATACGGTATAACCGATAACAAAATTAAATTAAAAGGAGCGGTAGAAGAAGAAGAAGAAGAAAAAGAAGAAGAAAAAGAAGAAGTAAAGTTGAAGAAGGAGAAAAGGAAATGAACAAAAAATAGAAAAAGAAGGTACTTGTAATGGTGACTTACTGGATATTGAAGAAATGCATTGAAGTAATCTAAGAAGAGGTCATCATAGGCAAGAAGGGAGTCAAAATTGTCTTCATTTACTTCAATAGCTGTTCAGGAAAAAAATAAAAAACATAATTGATGAACGAGATGGATTTTAATATTGACAACAGGGCCCCATCTTATAAAAAGATGAGATTGATTTGAATCAATCACATCTTGAAATTAATTGCAACTCCTCTCTTTTAAATACACAATTGCAAGTTTGACAGTAGACTCATGATTTGAATTTTAAAAGAATTTGTCGGTAAGTTGAAAAGATTATAATTTACATTTTACTTCTATTTAGTCTAGGTGTCATCAATTATCACTAAATGCCGATTTTGAGTGAACTTATAGGGATTGATATCGTGATAACCGATACCGATACCGATATGATCGGGATAGGGATCGAGAGAGGAGAAAATGGACGATTGTCTGTAAGATTCTGATTGTTGTTTCTAAGGCCGTTGTCGCCTTATTAAAGGTGTTTTAACCCAATTCCTGTCTGAGATCTAATCCTTCCTGTCTGTACCTAGTGAATCCCCTTATACTGGCGTAATCGGCAGGATTTCTTTGTGCTATGGTTTTTTGTTGTTGGAAATCTAAGGATTGGGTGAGAAATTAATTGACACGGTTGTTTCATGCAGTGTGTGACTGTTGCCCCACTTTTGTTGTGCAGGCCTATAGGCCTAGTGCTTGTTGATTTAGTAGTAGATCTAGGGTCTAGATAGATCTAGACTCTACAGATAGACTAATCAAAGTTAAGGTAGCTATTAAACAAGTAGTCTAGTATTGAAGTAACATTAAAAATAAAATAGAAAAATAAATAAATACATAGGGGGCCTAGGGTCTAGACTAGACTAAATAAAAAACAAGTTTGATTAAAATAGTAGATTTAGAAGTCTAGACCACTCTCACTAACCATACACCATACACTAAAACACACACGTTCAATAGGTCACTAAATTAAATTTAAACTAGATCTAGACTAGTCTAGTATAATATTCAGTGCTCAATAAAAGATAAAATTAACCATGACAGACCGATCAGCATATCTCGGCAGATTTACAGCTGAGCACATAGCACACTTGTGTGAATTGAATCATATTGATACCAATGCTGTAAAGACCAAGCAAGAGCGGATCTCATGTTTATGTGATTTGCCTAAGCTGGTAGAGGATGAACCAAAAAAATACAGGTGTGGGTGTGGATGACCTTTTGCGGGTCATGAAGCACCTTGAAGATTCTCATCATCATGAGACTGAGAAACTATGCAAATCCTTACTGTCTGCTGCAATCGGTAGCTCTGCACAAACTGGTCCTCCGTTAAAGGGATTACATCAGCTAAGTAACGATGATGATATGGTGTGCTACCTTAGCACTTTTGAGCGACTAGCCCTGGCAGCAAACAAGCCAAAAAGTGAATGGCCTCGGCTGTTAGAACCATATCTTACTGGAAGAGCTCAGCAAGCATTCCACGCCCTGAGTAATAGAGAACAAAACAACTATGATGATGTTGTCCTGGCCATAAAGAGAAGGTACCACCTCACTCCGGAGGCATACAGAATAAAGTTAAAAAAAGAACATAAGAAGGCCAATGAAAGTTACGAAGAATTCGCTAGTTATTTACAAGATTATTTTTTGAAGTGGGTTGAGATACCCCAGGAGGCAGTAGAGATGCCTGAAGTCTCTAAAGGGCTCAATCTGGTCATGATTGACCAATTCTTAGAGAGGGTACAAGATGAAGTATTGAGGTTAAAGCTGAGGGAGCTACAAGCCACATCTCTCATGGTAGTTGCGCGCAAGGCGGACGAATTAGTAATCCAGAGAGGGGCGAATGCGGGTAACACAACCTCAGGGAGTGATCCCCCCACTCCACGACGGACTGGTGCAAGCAGTAACCCCACAGGACGTAGATCCTTCAATGCTGCTTGCTACCGGTGTGGCCAGCTCGGGCACAGAATTGCCAATTGTCCGGTACCTCCGGGGGCCACAGGGTCGGGTTTCCAGGGAGGACCTCCACAGGGCTTTACTCGAGAACCGTCACCAAGGTGCAATTTCATTGCAAAGGATAGGGGTGATGCTACAATTGCAGATGTTGTTGTTCAGGGTCTAGATGACAGAGTGGTGAAGACCCAAGCCCTGCTGGACTCGGGGTCAGAGGTTTCCCTGGTCACTTTTGAATTGTGTAAGGAGTTAGGGGTAGAGGTTACTCGTGAAACTGAAGGGGTGTTAGGCATGATCAATGAAACCGCCTTAGTGCCTGATGGTTTAGCATCCCTGCAAGTGGGTCTAGGAGGCAGCACTGCGACTGAGGTCTTTCATGTGGTTGGTAGGCTCCCAGTACCTGTCCTCCTTGGTGCTGATTTTGCTGAAAAGGTGAAACTTATTATAGATTTTGGCAGTCGTAGTTATAGCACAAGTAGTAATGGGGCCAATGAGCGGCCAGTTAAGTTCTCGTAGAATGGAGGGCAGGAGATGTCACATGTTGGAGAAGAAGTCGATACTTATCCCCACGCTGAGGATGAGATGAAGAAACTTGATCTAACTGAAACAGATAGACAGAAATTGGATCAGGTGTTTCAAGACTTCCCAACTGTGTTTAGTGAGGTACCTGGTCATACGAACATGGCTATTCATAGAATTGATGTAGGAGGGGCTTCCCCCATCCGCTCTCACCCGTACAAGGTGAGTCCTGAGAAAAGACAAGCTCTTGATGAAGAGTTGGATAAGCTTCTGGACATGGGGAAGATTGAGCCTTCAGATTCACCTTGGGCCGCTCCTGTAGTGATGGTTCCTAAGAAGAACGGGAAGTACAGGATGTGTGTCGATTACCGGAAATTGAATACAGTGACAAAGATTGATGCCTTCCCCAGTACAGTGGATGACATTTTGAGCTCTCTGCATGGTGCCTCGGTTTTCTCATCATTAGATCTGCGCAGTGGATACTGGCAGATGGGCGTTGCAGGTGAGGATGAGGAGAAGACTGCTTTTGTTTGTCATAGGGGTCTATTCCACTTCAAGGTCCTTCCTTTCGGTGTGGTGAATGGTCCTGCCAGTTTCCAACGGTTGATGTCTAAGGTGCTTGATGGCCTGATAGGGCGAAATTGCTATGTCTACTTGGACGACATTGTGTGTTTCTCTCCGGATATTGAGCAGCACATCTCTGATCTCCAGGAGATCTTTGGTTGCTTGCGACAAGCGGGTCTGACCGTAAATACTGAGAAATGTCAGTTTGTCTGCCAAGAAATGAAATATCTTGGCCATGTTGTCAGCTCAAATGGACTCAAGGTGGACCCCGAGAAGGTGTCTACCATTGTTAACTATCCCCAACCTAGGTCGATCAAGGAATTAGAGAGGTTCCTTGGGATGGCCGGATGGTATCAGAAATTCATTCCTAGCTTCTCAGAGGTTGCTGCACCTCTTCATGGATTGAAGAAGAAAGGTGTTCCCTGGAATTGGACTGCTGACTGCACTCGTGCTTTTCAGGCCTTGAAGGAGAGCCTCCTCACTGAGCCAATACTAGGCTACCCTGATGAAGAATCCAGGTTTGCTGTACACACAGATGCCAGCAATGTTGGGGTCGGTGCAGTCCTGATCCAGCAGCAACCGTCTGGGACGAGAACTATCGCCTATGCGAGTCGGTCTTTGTCTGCTGCAGAAAGGAATTATAGTACTACTGAGAAGGAGTGTTTGGCTGTAGTATGGGCCCTAGAGAAATGGCGGCCATATCTGGAAGGTAGAGAGTGTCGTGTAATAACGGACCACCAGGCGCTTTGCTGGTTATTTCGGAAGAAGAAGCAAAATGGGCGACTTGCTCGTTGGATTCTGAGGCTTCAGGATTTTCGGTTTCAGGTGATATACAGGCCTGGAAAGCAACATCATGTCCCGGACGCACTATCTAGGATTCCTGAGAAAGGTGTTGCCCCTTTGGTGGGAGTTGTAAACAGGGTTTTGTCGGATCGAGTCTATGACGGACATGAAAAGGACTTATGTGCGGCCAGTGATTGCATTTCCCCGGATGATGAGTCAGTTAGTTGGGTACAATGTGATGATTGTGATAAGTGGTATCACCAGGTTTGTGTCCATATTGGTTCTCAAGAGGCGGAGGAGGTAGACAAATACTCTTGCCCATCTTGTGTTGGCAAGTCAGAGGCCACGGATGTCGTTCTTCCTTTGGATTTGACAAAGGATTCTGTCCTGAGGGCACAACAGAGTGACCCAGATCTTTTGCCAATCATTCAGATCCTTGAAAAGCAAAAGAATGGTGGTGGGGAGGATCAAGGTCCTGTTCAGAAGATTTCAGATTTCAGTTTGAAGGGAGTGGTGTTGTATAAGAATGAATGTGTAGTTATCCCCAAGGTACTTCAGAATGCAGTGTTAGTTGAGTGTCATTGCAAGCCAATAGCTGGGCATCTTGGGAGAAAGAAGACACTTCAAAGGTTGAAGTCAATGGGTCTCTGGTGGAGTGGTATGTCGCAGTCTGTAAGAAGCTTTATTCGCAGTTGTAAGGTTTGTCTTCAAACAAAGCCTTCTTACCAGAGACGTCAAGGGAAGATGTTGTCTAGTACCTCCACGAGGCCTTGGGAAAAGGTTGGTGTAGATCTCATGGGGCCTTTGCCAAAGTCATATGCTGGGCATGAGTATATTCTGGTGGCTGTCGACCATTTCTCAAAGTTTGTGGAGATTCTGCCTTTGAAGTCAGCTACCAGCCAGTCGGTTGCAACCACTCTAGTGAGGGAGCTGTTCTGCAGATATGGACCTCCAGGAGCCCTGCTCTCGGACAATGGCCCCCAATTCAGAGGGAAGGTTCTGCGAGCTGTCTGCACGGACTGGGGGATAGAGCAGATCTTCATCACGCCATATCACCCCCAAACGAACTGGGTTGAAAGGGTGAATCGTAACATCAAGGCCATGCTTCAAGCTTACACCGGATCTGACCATCGACAGTGGGATGTTCATCTCGCTGAACTCGCGTTTGCCCTGAACAGCAGTAGTCATGACACACTTGGTGTAGAACCATCAGTAGTTATGTTTGGACGGCGCTTGACTTCTCCCTTGACTAACCGCCTGCAGACTGAGGGGAACAAAGACATTCCTACGCAAGAAGAAATCGCACACAATCGTCGACGCGCTGTTAGTAGCTCCAAACAATACTACGACCAGAGCCGTGATGAGTGCCGCATCACTGAAGGAAGCCAAGTCATGGTGAAGACTAAACCTCTGTCAAATGCGAAAAAGAACTTCTCAGCTAAGCTAGCACCACGATGGACTGGGCCGTTTGTTGTGCAGAAGAAACTAACCCCAGTGAATTTCCTTGTGGTGAACGCTGCTAACAAGAAAGTAACTCGCATTGTTCATGTGGACCAATTGAAAAGGTGCTAATTACTTCGAACATAGACTTCGCATGTTGTCAACGCTGTTAAAATTGTCGATTATTGTAGCATATTGGATCAGGACTGGTTGAAAGTTCGCGACTCACGATTACATTGACTTACCTCTATAGCCGAGTAAGATTGCAGTTTGATCGAGAGCGGGACTGTCACAGTTGGGCTATGGATCGCGATAGAAACTAAATGGACGCTAAGTTTAATTGATCTGGACTCTTAATATAGATTCTAACAGACTCTTATTTCAACTGATGTTGTATGTTTAATGTCAACCATTTATATTGGTGCGTGCCCATGTGCTTTAATTCTGGCTCGTGCAGAATTATGCACTCTTCAGAATTGTTGATGACTATTATAATATTAACATGTCGGATCCTTATCTTTACAGTTAAAGGATAAATACAACCGGTTGGAAATTGTTGAAAATTGGAGCTGTATATAAACTTGTGATTCCCTGCGAAATTTCCGTCTTTGCATCTAGTGTTTTTACTCAGAGTTATACAGGTACACTGAATTTTGTGCACATGAAATTGTTATACAGTATGTACACAGGATTTGTGTATCAAAAGAAAAAACAAAACAAAAGGACTACCAATTGAGTGTAGTTTATAATTTACACATATACAGATGTTAGTTTTGCTAACATCCTACACTTTGGTAAACACTATATCTGACCTGACATTGGGTATAACAATATATATATATATATTGTTATATATATTTAAATGTTTTTTGCCGGACCTGCTGAACGGATCTAAATTAATAGAGGTTACAAAGTATGTTTAGTTGTCGTTCATCCTACACTTTAGTCATGCAGGTAGGGCTAAATTACAAATTTGTCTAAGGGTTATTTCTTTTAGAAAGAAGTCAAACAAAAGAGCACTCAGCTGTGCTGGTGCTGTGTTACTTATATTGATTTTTTTTTGAAAAGGTATTCATGGATATGTTTGAACATGTTCAGACGATAATCTGTATTTGGACGTTTTTTCTTGTTGGTTTTTGGCATTATGTCTTTTGCATCTCTGTTTTGCGGGGAAAAGCTATCCTTTGGGGTGCGGTGTTCGTTATTCTTACAGTGTACATTTTTTGAGTACTGATGGTATCTTGCGCAGACAAGCGAACTGAGTGTATAGATTTACCCTGAACTCAACATAGAAAGAGTCGATAGCGATCACAGCAAATTAAGAGAACTGGTGGTCGTCTGTTTTGTCTGTCCGCGCGCTTGGTTGCAATATTGTTGCTTCACATGTTTATGTCTCGGGCGAGATTTGGCTTGTTTTATGAGCAGTTTGGAAAGTTTGAATAATATTTGAAAAAACCCCGTAGGGTATTTTTGGTGGGGGAGAGTATAGGGATCGATATCGTGATAACCGATACCGATACCGATATGATCGGGATAGGGATCGAGAGAGGAGAAAATGGACGATTGTCTGTAAGATTCTGATTGTTGTTTCTAAGGCCGTTGTCGCCTTATTAAAGGTGTTTTAACCCAATTCCTGTCTGAGATCTAATCCTTCCTGTCTGTACCTAGTGAATCCCCTTATAAACTCAGTTGAGTTTTGTTTGAAATGTTGAGAATCAATAGAGGTCGTCCGACTCTGAACAGTTCTGAACAGTTTTTAATACACAAAGTATACTAACAACAACAACGATGCCACGGCTGTAATGCTGCTATGTATGCTACATTCACAAGTATAACAAAAGCCAAAAGCCAAAGCCGGATGGTGGTGTTAAAGGACCGTCCCCAGTCTGTAAAAACCCAATTCACACACACACACACACCAAGGCAACTCAATTTAAAACTAGTGGGACTAGACCTACATCCCGATTCACTCGATTCAAAAGTTCCGACAACAAATACATCATGCATGCTCAAAATCAATACTAAAAGCATTTTAACGATGAAACTTACGCTTCATTGTAGACTTTGTTTCATTTCCATATTTATACACATCATTCAAGTTGCATTCATAGTTCGGAAGACAACAATTCATGAAGTAATACTGACGTTCCGTCCCATTATTACAGTTTTGTGTTAATATCGGCTGCCGTGAATGGTTAGACTCTTTGCTCTGCGTTTTAGCATTGAGCTCGTTATCAGAGCTAGAGAGATACACAGAAGGGACAGTCACGATGAAAAATCAATAAACTAACGACTGGTAGCATTTAGCTAATTGAGTACCGCAGAGTTTACTGTATCCATGGAGCTCCGACTCAGCTTCACTAGCGCCATCTCACGGCCACTACCAGTTATATTGAAGGACCTATAACTCCTTGTTTACATTATTTAATGGTATGTAAGAAATATGTACGAGAGAGGAAAAGGTTGTTTTCAAGGTTGAAAATTAAAGATAAGAGTTTAAATAATTTACCGGGGAATGAAGATCATCTGCGTGCTCTGTTGGCTTTCATAAAAGCCACAAATAGATACCACTCATAATAGAATTATATAGGTCTAAACGCCTTCTCTCTTTTTCTCTCTCTCTCTCTTGGAGAGGAAGGGAAGGAAAAGTATAGTTTAGCACTGCACAGTTAACCTCGATTGTTAATAAAATATTTGCATCCTATTAATGGTCGACACCTAAATTATTGACCCGCACCATCGAATGAACGAAAGCTGTGATACCCACTGAATCAATATTCGAGCCAGAGGAAAAGAAACAGCGCCATCTAATCATCACTGACGAAAAAACAGTATATAGCCATAATAATATTTTCAGATTGCCAGCCTTAAAAAAAAATAACTACCCCTTTTTTAACTCCGATAAGCGCACCTTTTATTTTCACGTGTGTCCCTATTTTCCTTATGATAAGTGCCCCCATTAAATAAGAGCTCGATTCTTCCCCTTATTCATAAATGCCCCTTTTAACCTATGAAAAGTGTCCCTTTTCATTCTCATAAGTGCCCATTCCCCTTCTCATAATTACCCCCTTTACATTTCTGATAAGTACCTCTGGGTGGAGATTGCATTAATGTCTCGTGAATTAAAGGACATTAGTATAGGGCTTGAATTTTAACCCTCAATCCTAGAGTTAAGGTTCAAGTGAATGAACCACTATACCACGACGCCTCCACGTTCCTAACATACACAATTATGTAATTATTGGGTAAAATGGTACACTGTAGTGTTCTAGTCCCCCCCCCCCCCCCCGATAGGAAGGGAAAAAAGAATAAAAATAATAATATTTAGCTTTCATCATTAGAAATATTATTGTAAAATATTGGGTTACATATATTCTCTGTGTAGTGTTTAAAACAGCTAAGCGAAAAATATGGGAGGGGGGAGGGGCGGTTTCCGGGAATCGTCAAAAAAGGGGTGATGTTTAAAGCTGCATGCAAAATAAAAGTATAACTGTAAATATAAAAATGGAAAAATGGAGACACCGAGAAAGAGGGGGGGTGGTTTAAACGTGGTGAATTCATCTTTCCATTGCTCCTTAAAATGAATAGCGCCACCATCCTCCTTCCAATCTATACTTCTTCCTTCCGGCAAGACAGTGAAGACTACATCAACACTTCGATAGCTGTATCGCGAGGAAGGCGGATCTGCCTAATCAATAACCGTCAATGCTGGTATAACAGACAATGCAAGAGGCGAAAGAGGTAAGCATAAATGGGTACACGATTAATCGATCGCATCCATCTCGCGCTGTATCGGAATTTATCGGTCGTCAGCTAGCAAAATACCTCAGTCCATGCACTTCACTTCATCGCTTTGCCCCGTGTGAGGGACATAGTAGGACTATTTTCTTCCATACACCGATGTAATTTGAGAGAGGTGAACGACAATATATTTTGGAGGGATCCTCCTGTGCTGTGCCACAAAATGATTACTCAACTCATAGGATTATAATAATCATCATGAATGCCTTCTGCTGATAATTGTTACTCGTTTATCTTCTGGATTTATTCATTGGAATCTTTGTTTGTATATGCATTGTAAACTGGAATCACTTCTCGGATGAATGGCAAGTTCATGGTATGTTGGTTGGCGTGTCATTGTTATATATTAGTATTTTATTATATATCACAAATTGTTAAGAGGAACGGAGAGCAGAGTTTCGACGAGATAAAGTGTTAGATTAATGAAATATAAAGTAAAGGAAATATAGAGTTCACAGCTTCATACCTGAAGCCCTGAAGAGATTAAATCGAAAGAGCTTGTAATTTTTTTTTAAACGCTCCTTTTGAGTGTATCCTAATTGTTTATAATAATTATGTGGTTCATGAACGTTCCTTTATATTTCATATACACACACATACACACA
Source organism: Strongylocentrotus droebachiensis (assembly GCA_035222895.1). NCBI lineage: Eukaryota > Metazoa > Echinodermata > Echinoidea > Camarodonta > Strongylocentrotidae > Strongylocentrotus > Strongylocentrotus droebachiensis. The sequence continues at coordinate 721,779 of JAVYIG010000038.1, read as the reverse complement.
CACAAACACAAACATATATATACAATTATAATATACATTCGCTTTTAAGGGCTACATAGAATATACCAAATGATTAATTTCATTTCGAGAATTATACAGTATTCAGTGCTTTGTGAGTCAACTCTCTGATGTGTAAAGAGGAAGTATGAAATTCAACCAAAGAAAAGTAAAAGCCCCGATTACAAATTGGGGATCCAGGACTTTTTTCCCAGTGATGTGCTAACTAGACCTATAGACAGGGGGGGGGGGGGGGTGGGGGGTTCGAATGGTCCATCTGTGAGGAATGTGTTCTTATGCATCCCTCTTTCTCTCTCTCTCTCTCTCTCCGTCTCTCTCTGTCTCTCTGTTCATGTCTTTTTGTTCTCCTCCGTTCTTTATTTGTTTTATTTGCTTTTCTTTTTTCTTCTTTATGTCAGAAGTGCCCCGACCCAGGCTACAATATAGCGTTAGCAAGGATAATTACCATAAACACTTCGTAGTATGAACTTATAGTAGTTGGCTTTGTTCATAACACGTTTAGTCAAATTTGATATCTGCACGAGTATTGATCCATTCATCATGTGTTCATTGCTTTCATAATCACCATAACAGCCATTCGGTACATCAATTAATGAATTCCAGAAATCATAAATAAGTTATCATATAACGACTGTTATACTCATTATACATCAATGTCTTCACCGCAATGTAATAAACACCGCGTCGATTACAACCACACAGAGGCGTAGCGTGGGTCCCGGAATTCAGGGGGGTGGGGGGGGGGGGTGGCATCGTTTGAAGGGAGCGGGGGCACGGGCACATTATCTCAAAAGATGCATCCAATTTAAAGGCCTTCGAGAGGGTGACAGGGGATTTTACATCTTTTAATTTCACGTTCCTTTCCCCTTCTCCCGTTCTTTCCTCCCTTTTTATTTTATTTTTTTTCCGCCGAGCGATCGGGGGCATGTAATCCCCTTATCCCTGTAGCTACGCCTCTGCAACTGACCCTATTCAAATACAACCGTTCTGAAAGTTAGATGACCATGGCTCGTTTTCTTGAATGACGTTTGTCCACTAATAGCATTCTAAAAAGGTCAGTGTAACTGAATAGGCTACACGGTGAAGTCATGGTAGACCCTATTAGTTCTCCTGACGATGACAGGCCCATAGCTTTTGACATTTCCATCGTCCATTTCCATCCAGCGATGAGAAACATGATGACAGGTAAGACTAATTATATCGTCGTCAATCCAGGGAGTGGGGGGGGGGGGGGAGGAAAGGAGGAAGAGAGGAAGTTTTTTTGGGGGACTATAGTCCATACGTTGCTTCTGTATGGACATCCCAATAAAAGTTACTCAAATGTTGCAGACAAATATATGAATAATTATTAATTTCAATTGGAAGCCTTTATAAAGTCGAGCCATCGCTTTGGGGGAGAGCCTCATTTTGATTACACCTGAATGTATAGCAATTAGAAATATGTATCCCATACCATCTACAAAACATCAACAACTAATAACTAATTGTACCTTTCATTGGTCAATTAACAGATAATAACAATAGAGTTATTAAAATGCATTTCACTTTTTTTTTTCTTCATACTTTCAGATGATAATAACTACACAGCCCTAATTGTATTATGCCATCATATTAAAACCTGTTTCAAGTTCATTATGATTAACGTTTTTCTCTTTCTCAAATTCAGTATTCAATTGTATTGTATGTAAGGTATTACTTTGGATTTGTCTTTACAGTTTTATTATATTAGAAAATGGCAAATATCATACACACTGTAAAATTGAAAATTAACACTGTTAAATTGAAAATTGTGGTTTACTACAGGAAATTGCACACTAACACATGTAATATCTGTCACCCTGAGTTTTTATATTGTCATGCAAATAATTATATCAATAATAATGGTAAATGTAATAATTCTCGTCAAAATAACAGGGATTGACTAATGCTCTTTAAAATAATCACTAACAAATTTTACCCGTATGACCAGGCATTTAATCATCATATCACCAAATCTGTATGAAAAGAATTTCAATATTTTAGTATAAGACAACCTTGACATTCAATTTTGGATGCTGACGAAGGCTAATGATATATCTGTCTGCCTGTCTGTCTGTCTCTCTCTCTCTCTCTCTCTCTCTCTCTCTCTTTCTCTTCCCATCCCTTCCCCTCTTTCTTCAGATAGTTAAGTTTGGATCAGTCTCTCTCTCTTTTTCTCTCCCTCTTTTTCTCTACCTCTCTTTCTCTCCCTCCATCCATGTGTCTTTCCTTTCCCCCTCTCTCCTTTGTTTTATTTATTTATGTATTTATTTATCATGTTTTAATTTAAAATAATGTAGTCTTTTTCTGAGACAACGGCCTACTGTAAAATATAGCTGGCGCCGCGTCCTCCTCTTTCCTTCTTTCTTTCTCTCTATCTTTCTCTCCCTTTTCACCCTCTATCCTTCTCCTTCCCTCTCTATCTCCCTATATCCTTCTCTACACACTAAGAAAAAATGGTGCAACTATGCACCTTTAGGGGTTCAAACCGATGCAACAATAGCAGCACCTTTAGGGGTTAAATCCTGCACCCTTTTTAAAGGTGCAATCCTGCACCCTTCAAAAGGGTGCCAGATTGAACCTTTTGGGGGAAATGTTAGTACCCTTTATGGTTCAATCCTGCACCTTTAGGGGTGCAAACCGATGCAACAATAGCAGCACCTTTAGGGGTTAAATCCTGCACCCTTTAGGAGGGTGCCAGAATGCACCTTTTATGAGACATGTTAGTACCCTTAATGGTTCAATCCTGCTCCTTTAGGGGTGCAAACCGATGCAATAGCAGCACCTTAAGGGGTTCAATCATGCACCCTTTAAAAGGTGCAATCCTGCACCCATCATCGAGGAATACTCGTGACATTTGCTCGTACACATATACATATTAAACATGCATGATGTTTCTTGGTTAGTAATCATATAATCAATATATATATTGCTAAAACGTGAATGTAATTGTAACATGATCAGACAAAATAATATATTGGTTAATGATTGCTGTAGGAAAATACAAATCACAAAATTGATGTGCATTGTCATAATTTGCTTAACAAATCATATGATAAATGTATTTTTATGTGAACACGTGGAAAGTAATCATGAATATGCATGCAATATGCAAACTTTTATTTTGCACCTTTTTGGGTTGTTAGGGTTCATTTTTGTGGGAAGGGTGCAAAATCTTATATTGCACCCTTTTTTGAACCCCTTTTCCTTCAATAGGGTTCATTTTTATGTAAAGGGTGCAAACTCTTATTTTGCACCCTTTTTTGCACCCTTTTTTTCTTAGAGTGTATCCCACCCCCCCCCCCCCCCCCCCCCCCCATACCCCATCTCACTCTTTCCCTCCCCCACTCTTTCTACCGAGTGCATCGTCTGTTGGACCAATGCCATGGCCTTATCATTCCCGTCAACGTATAACGCGGGAACCAGATTCAACAGTGAGATTCTTGAGATGCCTCTCGTTTCACGCATCCTTGAAACACGGTTGCTAGGGCAGGGGGACAAGAGGATGATGATGATGGTGAATTGTCTACAACCGGTTCGTCTACTACCCAATTAGTCTATTCTTATATGGTCTACTTATCATTTGATCTAATTACTAACCAATTAGTCTATTCCCATATGGTTTACTTATTATTTGATCTAATTACTACCCGATTAGTCTATTCCCATATGGTCTACTTAGCTCTCGAGCTTTCGTGGGTTATCCTGTTCAAGTTGACTTATTTTTGATCTGTTATTATTGTATATTGTTGTATGTTGGAAGCTTGTCGAATAAAAATCAATCAATCTACTTATCATTTGATCTAATTTCCATTAAGGCTAACTAGTCATTAATTTTGGTCTAATTTCTAAATGGTCTAATCTCCAATTAGTCTACTACCCATTTGATCTATTATTCATTAATATCCAGTTTGTCTAATGCCCATTTCGTCTACCATACGTAAGTCTAATACTAGTAGTCATTTGATGATTGTTAATAGTAATGATTAAATTTGTCATTAGACCATAATGTATACTATACAATATGGGCATTAGGCACACTGGGAAATAGACCGACTGGAAAGAATACTAAATGAGCAGTAGACCAAATGAGAAGATGAATTATTGGAGATTGGACGGGCTGGATGTAGACCATATGGAAATAAACCAATTGGGTACTAGACGAACTGGTAGTAGACCAAACGGCAAACCATGATGATGATGGTGGTTGTGGGGGTCATGTAAAGGGAACAGTGTAGATTATTTAAAAGCAAGGGTCGTCATCACTTCAGGATCAAGTGCATAGCTTTTCTTCGCATCTTTCATCCATATTATGATATCATAAATCTACTTTCAAGTGCATGATAACGAAGGAGGCACCCCTCTCTATCTCTCTCTATCTCTCTCTTTCTTTTGTACGTCTCTTCCTCTCATGATCAGTCTCACCGTCATGTCCCTCGCACACATACACACAAACCCATACATAATCCACGCGGCACGTACACAACCACCGTGACACTCGATTACAAGACTTCAACAGTTAATTTTCATAACAAGATAACGGATAATTCCAGTTATACTGTAACTGTCAAGAATATAAGTAAAATATGCGCATTATCTTCAATTATAAGATGATGAAGCGGATCCTAATCAAATGATTGGTTGAGAGGGTACACGTGACCAGGCATTTATTTTTGCCTGACACGTAATTTTACTAACGACCGGTCATTAGTAAATACTTATGACCGGTCATTAGTAAAATCATATTATAAAAGATCATTTTATAAAAAATAAATAAAACATCATTTCATATAACAAATAAAACACCATTTTATAAAACAAATAAAACACATCATTTTCATCATCATGTTCGGGCATTAGTAAAATTACCCACACTCGGTACCTTTGAAACAGTCCAAACACCCTCGGTTGTCGCCTCGGGCGTGTTAGACTGTTCCAAAGATTCTTACTATTGCCCCCACTGCTGTGTTTTATTTGTATATTACCAGGGGCCCAACCATCTTTTAAAGCATTGCATTATAAATTCGAGTTAAAATGATAGTACTATAGTTCATATACGAAAAAAGCCTGCTTCATAATTCCAATTTCTAATTTGCCCGCCCGTATATTGCATTGTATTGTGTTGCCAACAATGCTCAATTATATTTTTTCCAAGCTTCTGACTTATTGCATCCACCAGGGTTGCAAAATGAACGATGCGAGCGAGAGAAAAGGCATTTATTACATGCCAAAAATATATCTCAATATACCGTAACAATGCATGTTTAATGAAGTATTGCTTTAGCTGTGCAAAACAATTTCGACGCATGGACGCGAGTCCTTGAAATGATATTATAAATCTCCGGTTTGGCTACGTATATACGCGATTTCTCACCCGCCGCACTTTCCAATATAAAAGTGCATTGGATTTGGATTGGATTTCGTAATCAATCATCGCTAGTCCACAGCATTAAAGGGAGGTGTAGATAAGATTAGTGGGGATTGTAAGAGGATAAAGTATGATTGATAATGCTACGTTCTTTTATTTGGATTTAATCCATGACGATATACCCGCAAGGACGTGATACATTGTAATGAACTCCGCAAAGTCATACCGAAATATTGACTGCATAGATAATTCATAGTACGTTTATCTTCTCAAGGTTGCAAATGTTATTATAATATTTGATTTTATTTATATGTGCGTGCGTGTGTGCGTGTGTGCGTGTGTTTGTATGTATGCAGTGACGTAATGAGCAAAACTTTTGGGAACAGAAAAAAATCTGCATCACTATTAGGTGGCATAATGGGCAATTGTTTGTTGTTGTTGTTGTTGTTTTTTTTTTTGGGGGGGGGCAGTAGCATTTCTGAATCAATCCCTTCGCAGTGTATTCATTCCCAAAAGAATTGCAAAAGCTGTGGTATAGGTTATTTTCTTACATTTTGTATATGCTGTATATATACATAATTTTATTACCAGTTGAAATTATATATGTAAAGCGTCTGAAACTTCAAACATATGCCCATAGATTACAATATATAACCTATGATATGTTTATGTATCAACGACGTTTGATAAGATAAAATACAATACACAATCATTCATGGGTAAAATCTGAATAAAAAGCAATAAAGATTTCCTCATGTTCTGATTTTATATATGATTTTGATATCCTGATAAAGATTTTTAAAAAGAGATATGGCCTAACAATTATCATGCTCGCTTAAAACATGGACCTAACACAAATTTTGTTGAAGCTCATTTTTTTTATTGGAGGCAAGATGAATTGATTGAGCTATTGGTATAGCCTTTTAGCAAATTCCAAGTTATATCGCTGTTCGTCGTTTTAGAGAAGAGAGCTCAATTAAATTAAAATGATATAAGTTCGGAAGCTATACTTTTTTTAAATTGAGGTTTCCTCTTGCTAATTGCATTTCTGAAGCAATTATTGACAGAATCTTTCTTTGATATAGGGCCCACAGCCCCGTATCAAATGTCACATAAAATTAAAATTAAATTTATCTCAATTTCGGAATCTATACATTTTGAACTAGGTAATATGATTATCTGAAAGGTAACTTAGTTATTCGATTTTCTCCCTTCTCATTGCAATTAATTATTAACAAAATCCCCTTAATCAGTCATGAAAAATTCCTTCACATCGTTCTTGACACGATAGCTCAATTAAAATCTTAATTTTAGAATCTATACATTTTGAACATGGTAAGAGACTCAGTTAAAGACCGTCAATACTACTGGGCCAGAAGGGATTAGACCACACAGCGAGGTCACTGACAGGTGGCTATATCTCATTAACTCAGCTCTCAACTAACATAAGAAAAAGAGGATCATGGGGGATCAACAGACACCGATTGGGGAAGTTTTCTATATAGAGGGAGCAAGTGGCTACACGTAGGACAGTGGGTCTTTAAAATAAACTTCATTATTCGATTTTACCCTTGCTGATTGCAAATATTAATCAATTTGTTAACAGAGAGCTCTTCTAAGTATTTATCAATCTACGTGATCCCGTAATATCAATGCAGCACGGAAGTAATTAATCAGTGTCGTCTCAATTGGCCAATGGCATTCTGACACGCTCTGTTGATTAAACCATGACTTGTTGTGTGAGTGGCATGTACTCATTACCGCTGTGCACATAATGAGCTTTAGTCATAGCTGAATATAATATTTGAGGGAGGGGGAGATGGAGGGGGGGGGGCAAGGATATAATTATGGAAATGAATGCAGAGAGAGACACACGCCAGGGGCGGATCTAGCTTTTTGCTAAGGGGGGGGGGTTTGACCAAAATAATGACGATGCGGAGCATCGTCCACGAGCCGCGAAGCGGCGAGCCGATTTTTTGGGGGGTGTTTATTTGAACCCCGTAAGTGATGATTTCCTGGCATCTATTAACACAATGGAGACCATAAAAAGCAGTGCATGATAACGTCTTTTTAAATCAAGTAACAGTTTAATACACAGTTATATCCAGAGTTATCATGTGTTTGGTTAAGTTACCAGATGAGTTGAATATCTTCTCACAATATTTGCACTTGAAAGGGTTTCTCTCCAGCGTGCGTTCTTTTTTTTTTTTTTTTTTTTGGGGGGGGGGGGGGGGGCGCCCAAGGGGGGGGTTTAAACCCCCTAAACCCCCCCCCCCCCCCCGTAGATCCGCGCCTGCACGCAGACAGATAAACAGAAGGAGAGAGGGAGAGAGGGAGAGCTGGAAGAAAGATGAAGACTAGATGAGAAGGAGGGGAAGAGATGGAGAGAGCAATAACAATGAAATAAAGAGATGGAGAGAGAGAGAAAGAGATAGAGAGAGAGAGAAAGAAAGAAAGAGAAGAGTAAGTATACAATAAAAAAAAAATATGATTAATCAAATTAAATGATCGAAATTAAAGCCTCCAATATTATTGTTACTGTCTTGATAATCACTTTTACACAGACCTTGAAATTTCGAGCAAAAATAGCTTAATTAGAGAGGAAAATAATATATGCTAAGTCATGTTAGTAACGACTTAGTATCAACATTTTTTGCACACATGTCCTCTCCAGACCTTCGTATGGCCACCACTTACGAAACAACGTTTGCTTTAAATGTCTGCATCAAGATATTTTTTGCATTATTCCTATCGCATTAAAACAATACTGTGCTGAAAACCGGAATGGTATGTCGCAAGGCCTGAACCTATGATAATAATATTGAAACGAATGGTACACTTTCTTGACATTGCATCTGTGTGTTTATTTGTCTGTTCGTCTCTTTCTTGACAGATGTCGAATAAAACCCGGTTGCCTGCACTGGATGGCAGCAAACGTGATGCGAAGTCATCGACCACGGGTACGGGAGCGCCGACGAAGCAGGGCAATAGTAAGATGATTGACCCATCGGACCCCAGGCGAGGCCACATGAGCAAGATGAAGTTTCCTAACATCAGTGATACTTATCTGTATAGTCAACAGGTACGTTCATGCATGGGTGGGGAGGGGGATGCATGATTTATTTTAAAAGGTGGGGAAGGGTGGGGGGGGGGGCACAATCCTACATAAGAAACTTGGTAGGCAATCAATCGAGAAAAGTTGTTATGACATTTGTTGGTGATATCTATTATCTACCTCAAAGCTTGGAAGCCGTTGGGGCGACAACACACTGACATTGAGATTCAGGCTCTCCATAACTTCCTGTCTTCAGCTGTTGTAGTTAGCTGATCAAATTAATTTCCCGTCCACTGCTTGATCTAATTATCAGCCCATGTCTGTTCGTTTGCCATTCTTTCTTCTCCTATCAGTCCCTCCTTGCAAGATGGTGTTTGCCAAGCTATTTGTTCATCTAGTTACATGCCCAAACCACTCAGTGATAGCTGTCTTCCTTTTACAATTATTGTGAAACTCTCCATTATCTCTTTCGCTTTCTTGTTGGACATAAGCGGAGTGTAGTGCCTATATGCAGCAGCCTTCTCGGTGATAACTTGATTAACATTGAAAAGGAGAGGGGGGGGGGGGGCATTTTGGGTTGTGTATTTGTACGCTTTTTCGATTTTATAACGGCGGAACGGATGAGTTGTGCCCCGTATAGTCCACCAATGGAAAAGGAGTTATCGACCATATTTTTTGCCGTTTTATTTATTCCTTTATGTATAAAACATTTGTTATGTTTTTTTTTTATGACCGTGGGTGTTCATTAAGTATTGTGTGAAAAAGAAAGATAAGGGCACGAGGCGGGACCTAATGGGGCCTGCAGCCTTTTAAGAACTTTACAAATTATCAACATCAATGATACCATAAAGGGCAATCGTCACCTCTGTCTGCATGCTTTATGATACTTTACATATACAGTCTAACCTGTCTATATCGACCGCCCAAGGGAAACAAAGAAAAGTGGTCTTTTTAGACAGGTTCCTTTTGTATATCAATGAGAAACCATTTTCAAGGGTAACAAAAATATGTGGTCTTTGTAGACAGGTAGTCACTATTAAAAGCAGGTTTGACTGTAGTACATTTTACGATGGAATAGCATTTTCACTATAATGCGGTTTCAAAATTTGTGTACGTCATGATTACGTCATTCTTTATTTTTGACTGGATCTATATAGCTCCTGGTGGATACCTGTATAGCGCTCCACGGGATCATTCTCCAGGATCTCAGCATGGGCAAGCGGGAGCTTCTTAAAGATTCTTTCTTTATCCAGGGAAGATTCTATGAGACAGTCACGTACATCATGAAACAGCAGGATAAAACATTAGACCAGGTAAAACAAAGAACTGCCTGCATTATTTGTTTTATTTAAAAAAAAACTTTAAATCGTAAGTTGTTTTGACTTTTAATGTTGTGAATCTACATAAATATCAGTTATTTTGTTTAGTTTGATTACATTTTTGCAGCGGTTATTAGATAACTCAATCTAGGGATATGGCGGGGTGGGGGTATGTTACTTCATAACTCCATCAAATTAATTATTTAATTCTGAAATGTTACAATAACTTCAATCAATTTCAATATGAGTCCTATCGCGGGAGTTTGATGATCTCAATTTAAAAAAAAACCTTTTGACAAACTTGAACATGTTATGATTTTTTTTCTTCTCCTTCTCCATTTTATGCTTCTTGGGAGAACTTTTGGCAAACTTTTCGACAAATTCTGTCGGACGACCATTTCTTGTTATTGTAACGCACCTATCTCAACCAATGAATCAAAGCTGGAGAGAGTGAAGTTTGGGGAGAATAAGTGGTAACAAACTTAGGGGGGGGGGGAGATTGATAACTTAACTTTCATTTAACATTAAAGATGTCTAGAATCAACATTTTAAAAAAAGTGATAAGTAATCATAATTACTTTTTTGTTCAGGTGATGATGGAGTATGAGCATCCCAGGTTAAAATACCTACGAGGTCGCGTCGTCATCCAACCCAAGATCGATCTCGTGCTCGCCCGTCGGAAGCCCGAGCAAGTGTCCGTCTCCGCGCTTATGCTCCGAAAGAGAACGGCCGGCTACGAACCCGACTCGCGAAGCGTCCGATCCGACATGGCCCGTCTGGCCTATCTTGTCCTGGAGAGGGCCTTCCAATGGGGCTTCTACCTGTGGATCGGACCCATTGAGGAATTAAGACATTTTGAAATAATGAACAGTTATGCGGCTTTATGTGAAGCCGATGGACAGAAGAGGAACTACATCGTCTTACAGAAACATACGTTGGTCTTGCCTCGACTAGGGAAACCTATACCGTCGACGTTTCAAACGACACTGTTGTTGAACCGGATATCGCCGGACTTTTGTTTAAGGTTGTACCGCATCGAACCCGAGATGACCATGTGGGATGACAAGGACGATGACGTCGCTAGGTAAGATGTGATCTCGACGACCAGGGAAATCTCGACGATCAGGGAAATCTCACTTAAATCAATGTAAACATTTGCCATTACACGAAACTCTAACAACCTAACCTAATTTGACTTTAAATCAACCAGTCAAATATTGAGGTTTTTTAAGATTTGTATTTCATATTTAAAAGAGGTCCCGATATATCATCGTTTGACAAAAGTTTTGTTTTGTCAGTCAGAGAGAATTATTTAAGAGTAACATAGTTTAGTTTCACCAATTTGAAATCGAATGAATGCTTTATCGCTTTAACTTTGTATCATATTCAAGCCTCCATTCTTGGTTCTAATTTAATTATTGATATATATTTAATTTAAATTTAGTGAAGTGTAGAATTTATCTAAATATAATGCTTTGGTGTGTTCTTATTTTCCCTTAGATTATACGATTTCTACAGCGGCAGTGGGAGCATTCACACGGGGCTTGGGATGTGGGGGATTAGTGACCAAATCAAGAATGTCAGAACACAACTCATGAAGATCAGAGACTATGTAGAGGTAAGCAGACACCAATCCAATTCTCAATTTTTCATAAAACTTTATTTCATGTATGCATTTGCGTTTCATTATGTAGAGAAAGCAGTGCTTTCGTTTCACGAAAGTCTGATTGGGCGTGTTCATACGGTGCATGGCAGACGCCTTCTCTTATAGATGATTTTGATTTGAACTGTATACACTTGTCAACGTATAAACAGAGTAATGTTGTCTCATAAGAGAAGGAGAGTGTAAAGGGGGAGGAGGAGGAGGGGGAGGAGGTGCTGAGTGTCTGTTTGAGCACTTTACAGAATAAAGTCCTTTAAAAGGCATGAGAAAGTAGAGGAGAGATAGTTATGTTCTATACCCCGCCCTTATTCCTCACCAAAACAAAACAAAAACAAAAATACATGAGATGATGTCTGTGTTCCTTTCCCCTCCGAATTAGTATACGCTTCAATCTTCATGAACTCTTGCCTATCTCAAGTTTAACTTAATAATGATGATTTACAAAAACAAAAAACAAAAACATAGTTTACTTTTTCCATCTTCCAGGCAAGCCTTTTCGACCGTGCTCGTGCCATGCTGATGATGGCGAGGGTGATGTTCACGGATCTCGTGGTCGTAAAGAACCTGGAGCGGGATGAGATCGAGGAGACGAACTATATCAAGCATCACATGGACGAATTGAAGCTTAGGATAGAGCAAGGTTTGAAGCAAGGCGCGTGGGATTCATCAACAGATGACGATATCTACAGCGATGACGGAAAATAACGACGCGATTTGCATTTAGATGCAGTGTGGCAGCGAACGTTAGTTATGCGGTACGCCGGTTGAAAGGATGAAAAGGGTAATAACGAAATATTATTATAGAAAACGGGTTTATTGATACAGCTTTCAGAAGAGGAGGTCATTTTTAATTGCCACTGACACTATATTGGATCTAGCGAAGAGTCGGCACTGAATGACAGCGCATAGTGACATCAAGCTGAAAGGAACATGAACATGGGGAGCTGAGAGTGAAGACAATCTGTTGAACAGGGGAATACATTGTCGCCTGAAATGCAACAATGCAATAATTTGGGGTAGATAATTTATGACATCTCGCCAATAATTTATTGAATTTGTAGATTATTCTTCCCAGATTTGCTGATACCAAATTTATTGGATCCAAATACCATTTAGTCTATCGGAAGTGGAATCTGTCATGTAATCATTATTTGTTTTTGTGTCGGGATCATATTTAGCAAAGAATGCATAAATTTGCGAACATTAAGAACAGTTCTACTAGGGTTTTGAAGCAAGTATCATTACGTGATAAGATGTGCTCCATCTATAGATTTCCAGTCAGCGATTGTAGAAGCGGCAAAGATGGCCGACGGGACATATGATCATTCGTGAGAGAGTTAACTTTAAATTCACTGACACAGCAACATAAAATACAGACTGAGTGTACATGCATTTTTTTTTAATTGCCCACACTCATAAAATGCCAACGAAGTAAGACTACATACAATTATGATTATCATTATAATTAGGATGAAATTATTTTGATAAATGTATTAATTGAAAATGAGATACATAAACACACTAATGCTTAGCTTCTGCTGTAATGTATGTTTATTGTTTAATTAAAACATCGATCTCTTTGATTGAAAAGGAGCACGTGCCAACAAAAAGCAATTCATGCAATAGTTTTAAAGGATAGGTTTGAAAATAAGGTTCAAATGGTATATCAATTTGTAGCATAACCAGACATTAATTGAAAACATAGCTGACGAATTGTAATGTGATTACGCTACATGAACGGTGGCGTAGCGTAATCCAAATCATGAAGGGGCACCTGGAGGGGGGCACCTGTCTCACTCGAGAATTAATTTGTAAAGCCTCTGATTAGAAGAAGCGTGTAGGAGAGGATCTTCTACTCTTTTCCTATTCCCCATTTCTATTCTTCCTTTAATCTCTTTTAATCTTTGTCCACCTTTCCATTTTCTATGTCATTATTTTAATCGGGAGGGGTAGAAGGAAACCCCTGCATGTGCCTACCCCTGTTGCAACGCCATAATTATAAATCAGTTACAGTTATGAATGACATGTATATTGATACATTCAGGTACTGACCAAAATTTCTACTCGTCGTTCACGTGTATTGCCAAAGAGCATGATTATGTCATATCACATAGGAGACTCTTTTATTGTTATACTGTAAGGAAGAGAACGAAAGATAATTATTTATATATTTCCACTCTGGTTCACCTTGTTACATTTATTTCATTTCTGAAAGTTTAGTAACCGTAATTAACTATACTTTGTGTCTCTCTCAGTGACTTATTATGTGTTCATGAAAGGGTCATCATGATCAATGTATTACAAAGAACATTTTTTGTTGAACGAGAGAGATCGAAAGATTTTTGAGACATTTTATAATGATAATGACAAAAGTAATACCGTAACATTTTCGTTATTCCCTCATAGATTTTGGTTTCGGTATACTTCCTGCCATAAAATGGCCTATTAAAATCCTCAGAACCCATTTTTATCATGATTTCTTTCAACTTTAGTCTCTATTCCAAAGAAATGAGGAGGGGGTATTCAACGTCAATAAAACAAAAATTGTAAAGGAAATGCAGTATGTATGTAAGGAGTGTACGGTCGCATGCATAAGGACAACAGTTCCTTTAATCTATTGTTATTTATTTAATTAGTGAGAGTGTCGGAAAGACCATTCACTATACCCGTGTTGTTTACTCATAACCAATGAAGCATTTTCATAGACAAATTTAAGCCCACCGAGCAGTGTATGATGGTCAGTTTGATGGATTATTTTTTTGACCGCATCTAATTTATGACATTTTCCCCGAGAACAAATGGTTTTTTGTTGATGAAACGCGCGTCCAAGCCCAATTGACCTTGTCAAAATAATCATTATGTAATGAGGACAACAGAAAACAACACAAGAGGATGTAATCGCTTGATTGAAGTCAATTACAAGGGCGTTTTAGAAGAGGGGGGGGGGGTGGTCAAAGACATAGCACAGTTCAAGGTGGAAATGTATTAGTGAGAATCGACATAATTGGGCTCATCGTTTTTACGATTAACAATATCCTTTTACTGGTTGTCAAATCAATTGAATTTTATTTTAAGAATCCCCGGTACGTACATTGGTTGTTGCTTTATCAGACAGGTCTCGGGCAAGCTTTTGGGTCATCAGACGGACGAGACGAAGTTGCTCATTTTTTTCATTAAAAAATTCCAATATATATTAAAACTGGTCCATACCACTTTAATTTCTATCCAACATTTTTCGTGAAATCCTGAAGGTCGAAGGCTTGATAATACAATGCAACCGATAATACAATGCAACCGTATAATTAAATGCTATCATCATTAATGGTTAAAGAGAAAGTCGAGTTCTTGGAAAAGCGAATAATATATAGTTTTGTGCACCTCCTCATTCGTTTTATTCATGTGTGAAAGCATATGACAGTTACAATGTCAGATGAGCAGGATTGGCATTGAAATGTCCCAATATTTTAAATATTTTAAAATCAAATATTGATGCTAAAATAATTATGAAGCCCCATATACCCATTTCTATGTGCAATCCGTTTCACTGGATTTAATTTCAATCGAGGCTGCTTATGGGTCAATTTCTTATAAATTTTAAGATCCAATAACCGTCATAATGGACACAATTTTCTAATACCATTCATCATCTCGATAGCTTCTTTAATTTTACAATGCAGTGGGATGACCAGAACCCAACATTATCTTCAACCTAAAAGAAATATAGATCGTGTCTGTGATCATAGGTAAATAAATCATCGCCCCACGACATGTACCATTATGAAGGAATTCTCTGCACGGAAATGAAAAAAGTAAGGCATGCGTGCTAAAGTATAATTAAGAAAAAATGCTTTGTGTACTATGCAGTGTACCTTATTTATGAGTGATTGATAATTTCTGTGTTTATACTTCGCCATAGCAACACCACGGTTGAATTCTCCAAATTAAATTGTCTGCCTCATTTCCCAATCCCGTCTGAAAGCGTCCGCACGTGTTTCATTGCACAATATCCAAGTGCACTGTGCCAACAAAGCGGAATTAATTGCATTGATGACATTCAGTATTTGTGCACGTGATCATAAGAATGATGAAGCATGACTAATGTAATAACGTTAGTTACCTAAACAATCCCCTTCATAATTATGAGCGACCAGTGCAATGGCATTGTCTTTTTTAAAAGTCTTTTTAGTTAAAGGCCCACTCACTACTTGTAGCTACTTGCGCCCTCTATATAACAAACAATGCCTAATCGGTGACCATTGGTCCCCCATGATCCTCTTTTTTTAATGTTATTTGAGAGCTGAGTTGATGAGATAACCACCTGTCCAGTTACCACCCTTCCCTTCTTTACACTAGTACTGATGAGCTTTCAAAAAGCCCCAAGCCTGGTGCGCGCGAGGCGTTATTCCGATTACGTAATCACAAGCCTATGAAGGCAAATAGCGCATACTCACCTAACTAATGTATTGTTAATTTTGGAAGATGTCGCTCTCACACGACGCGTCAGGCAGCGTCAATCGTTGACGCAGTTTTACGTCAATAACACAACACATTTTGTGCAAGACGGGACTGAGTGCTACATAAACGTTTAAAGTGATCGTTAGTGACGACATATACATTCGCAGTTTTTGATTTGGTAGACAAATAACGTTTATGATGTTTGATTTTAAAAAAGTGTTTATTCTATACTTTGAGAAAATTTGGTCACTTGTTGGCCATTTCCATATCGATAGTTTTACTTTTAGTTCTTGCGTAATCACTTTACAATTATTGAAGCATAATAATAATAATAATAATGATCGAAAAGATTTCAGTTTACCCTTTGATTAAAGATCAACAATTACTATTATAATGGAATAACATTACTCTGGTCTTTAGCATTTTACTATTAAAAGCAAATGTTATTTAATTTGAAACATATTTTGCACAAATATTCTCTACATACATTTTAAATTGATATTATTCGCAACCTTTTCATCATCTAGACGTGTGGTTGTTCATTTGATACATCTATATTTTATTGGTATTTTGTTATATTACGAATGGAATGAATATTACTATCCAGCCAATGCATCTACATTTGCATATTATCCATCTCCCTATCACTTCGACACAACAGCGCTATTCAGTGCAGCTAATTCACGGATTATTGTTCCATGCGAAAACACATTCTTGATTACACGTATTGAACTGATAAACGAATATCATATGTATGCCAATATTTTAATAATTATTATCATAATAACGTTTCTTATATTTTTAGGAGTCAAAGTATCGAGAGACAGAGATGCAGAAGTATTGTGCAAATGTTCATTTATATGTATGTACATGTTTATTAAGAATTAAATCTATTTATCAAAATATCTATCTGTTTGTAGTATTCGGTGTATTGACTCGCGTGCGGTTGGGTTGTGTATTGGTAGCATATAGGAGAGAAAGAGAGGGAGGGAGAGAGAGAGAGAGAGAGGGAGGGAGAGAGAGAGAGAGAGATAGTTTATTGGTTTCAACAATATCTCATTTTACAAATAGTGTAACAACATATTGAAAATGATTATAATATACATGTACATACAATAACGGTACACACTATTCAGAATAATGTATCAAAAGCAGAGCTTGTTGTTGATAGGCTCCTTAAACTACAAATGACATAATTAACTAAAGTAAAGTTTATAAAATACAAATACACGCTAAAACAGGGAAAGAAAGTTTACAGGGATACATGAACCGATACTCACAGTTAACTACAAAAGACAAGGAAAAGGGAAGGGAATATATCTGCAGCTTATTGAAACAATATTACAATATAGTTTGTTCTCGATATGAGTATTATTATAAACATAGTCGGCATGGTCATAACCGTCATACCGTTATTTACTCATTGTAATGAACAAAAATATACAGCTTGGAGACAAGAGAGAGAGAGAGAGAGAGAGAGAGAGAGGGGGGGGGGGAGAAAGGGGGGGGGGGGGAGAAGGGGTAGAGAAAGGGGGGGGTCGCATAATTTACTGTCTGTAGCACTTTTTTCAGAGTCTAATGATAAAGTACCCTCCTCGTAATGCTCATTTTTTAAAATTATTCCCTACTCTACTTTATCCGTTTATCACTGTTGGCACATCATTTACAAAATTCGCCATCTTGGAGATAATCCTACTTTGCCTTTTGTACACCGAATCGATACTCATAACAATGAAATATAAGATAAGAAAAGATAGTTGAAAGGAAAGGACTTATATTGATTATATATCGTCCGTCCCCTTTTTTTTAGATCAAACTCTCTCCTTACGTTACAGTTTCAGGGCTTTTCAAATAAACTTTGCTATTTTCGAAACGTTGTTTGTTTTTGATTGTTTTTTTCTTCTTTCTACTAGGACTAGGAGGAATCGCATACACTCGTTTAAAGTTGTGTAGGAAATAAAGAATATTTCTGTTTGAAAAATAAAAGATTTCTGGTTGTGAAGATGACGAGACTCGTGTGACGAACAGTCTTGATGTTTACAAATTGAACAGTGAGAACGAAACCGTCATTAGGTAAGTATACATCCTGAAGCCAATATGAATGAATCTCTTATGAATAACATTTGCGAGGATGATGATTTGATTGAGTGATTTGTTTGTTTCCAACTGTATGCCTACTCTAACAAATGTCCAGTTCTTTCTCCAAAAGATACACAAAACGAGCTTCATTTTCACATTGTACGGTAATATTGCATTTGTTACAGGGGCATTTTCTATTACTATTACAGAAATGTAAGGTCCGACAGACATGAGCGCTCTACAAGAACCCACTATTATTATTATACTTTTTTTTGTTATTATTATCATTACTTCTATTAACATTATTATTTGTATATAGTATACTGATGCCACAAAATGAATGTAGCCTACATAGGCCTACACATACACTCCACGTGTTAAGATAAAGAAATTACAGTGGAGGACTCTCCTGTTGTTAGCAGCTGCTGATAATGAATGTTAATGCTAGAACATACCAAAGGGCGCAGCCCATATCTTTTTGGATAGATGCTACCAAACGAGTCTGCGAAAAGTCAACCAAACAATTAGCAACAAGCAAGGCAAAATCACGTCGCTTTCCTATCAACTGTGTCGTTGAAGAGAGAGCGAGTAAGAATTTAGACGTTTTATCATTTTCTTCCCGAATATACGTTTAGTAAAATTATCAATAATATAAAAATGGGGGTGGGGAGGGGGGGGGGGGGGAGGGGGGGGGGGGGTAAGGCGGTAAAGTCCCTACCTCCTAATTAGCTTGTCATCTGATTATGGATCCACATAGTAACGACTTGGCAACAGTACCCAAAATAATCGGGATTTCCCCCATCATGTTACAATAGTAATGGCCGTATTTAAAAGACCCATGCTGTGATAGGCAACCATGTAAATTAACGTCTAATTATCCTACTGTCACGCATGCATCATTCAATAGCAGACGGCCATGAAAACAAATAACCTGTCTATATCAATATATAACAACCTTGGTTCTATTCACATATGATTATGTTTCAGTGGTATCTATAATTATTGGCGCAAAGGGTACGACTAAATATTATTGGTCTTTGCATGCACATGTGCACAATATGATCATGCCCAATAACTAGAATATATTATATCGATATGTTAAGAGAGGGCGAGAAAGAGAGATGGAGAGAGGGGGACGGAAGGGAGGGAGTGAGAGAGAGAGAGGGAGAGAGAGAGAGAGAGAGAGAGAGAGAAAGAGAGAGAGAAGAGGGTTAAGTTTAGTGGGAAAAAAATTAGGAGTTTGAGATTTTAGGGAAGAAAATAAAGAGGGGTAAGGTGGTATAGAGTCAGAAGCCCATGTGCTGCTTTAAAATGCAATCAATGGCTAAGAGATAGCGTATAGGAGATAAAGAAGAGATACTGGAAGAGAGAGCGAGAGGGAGAAAGAGAGAGAGAGAGAGAGAGAGAAAAAAAAAGAGAGAGAGAGAGAGAGAGAGAATAATAACATTAAGAGCTATGTTCATCATGGGCCCGTTTCTCGAAACCGTCATTAGTCTAAATTATTGTCTATCCCTTTGAAACGCGTGTTAATTTTATAATACACCTTTCAATGGGATAGTCAAGAAGTTAGACTTATGACGGTTTCGAGAAACGGGCCCCATGTTCATAGCTACGGTTGTACTAAAATGGCGCCTTCTCTCTTTGCTGTGTCATGTGTGAGTACCAGGATATTAACGGAAGAAGCATACTATTTCATACTAGACTACACTGTTTGTGACGAACGGGCATACCAATGCACCAATGAACAGTAATACAAATCAGATGTGAAATGGTTCGTTAAGATAACTGATGTGGTATGTCAGAAATGCTATCTGTGTCATGACAGTCAGAGATGTAGAGTTATGGTAGGCATGCGGGGATACCACATGTTCTAGTAATGCGAACTGGAATTGATTAACACCCTGTCTTGCTTTCTCATTCTCCTGCAACTGTCTTCTGCAGAGCAACAAAACATACAATTTTATATCTTCTGCAGAACAATAAAATACAATTCTATATCTTCTGCAGGTAAAGTAAAATGACAGCTTTTCACAAGTATGCTTATACTGCTGGTACATGACTGTTACCACCACTATATACTACTTCTACTCCTACAACTAACTATAACAACTCCGACTATATACGCTAAGATACTTTTTTGTATTTAGCGCTCCTAAACAATCGATATCATTATCATTTTTATTACTATCATTATTATTCTTAATATTATTATAATCAGTAGTAGTAGTAGTAGTAGTATTGTTATTATTAGTAGATCTTAACAATGACAACGTGTATTATAATAAAAACAATGTTAATGATAGTAACAATAATAACAATGATAATAAATAAAAACATAACAATGATAATAATTATAATAATGATAATGATGATAGTAATAATGATGATGTGGATGATAAGGATGATATTTATACTCCTATACAAGCTTGATTCTAAGACTCTACTAGTCGAACTACTACAATAAGAACAATTACTATTACACCTTGTTCTTATTAACGTTACCTGCTAAATGTGTTGTTTTGTTTTAAATCTCTGGTACAAATCTTTACCAGCCGCTGGGGATGACGGCACCATCCCCCCCTTTTCCTGCATTTTTCAAAATAATAAAAAGTGATATTCAAGCTAGGTACATTAATAACAACATTCAAAATACATTTATAATCATATCATAATATAAATCAATTAAATAATAAAAATTAAAAAAAACACGCATAGTTGACAAATCATTTCAAAGTTGAAAAATGCTGGAGACCGCCATTTACACCTAGAGCTTGAACATGAAGGCGGCCTAACCTATAGCTGTTATGAAGATGTATCTCAGCAGTGATGCTGTTTTGACTGCCGATGATTGAGATCGCTATGATGAAACCTATTATCTCCCGCGTTTCAACTATGTCAGTTATTTACCGCTCAAACGATGGGGTATAGTAGACTCGGATGGGATGGGCGACCATAAATAGATCTATCCATGGATATCAAATTATTATTTAATGTGGCGCCTGTGCTTAGAATGTAATGGCATCACTAAATGGTTGCAGCTCCTGTCAGAAATTGTGTTACTTATTTTACTATAAGTGCTGCTGCCAATGCTTCTAATGCTGCTGCTGCTGCTACTACTACAACTACTACTACTACTACTACTACTACTACTACTGCTGCTGCTGCTAGCTGTTACTGATACTACTATTACCACTTCTATACTACTACTACCACTACCACTACAACTACCACTACCACTACTATTTCCACTACCACTACTACTTCTACTACTACTACAGCTGCTACTGTTACTGCTACCGCTACCATTACCACTACCACTACTACTACTACTATCACTACTACTACTACTGTTACTACTACTGTCAACATCACCATCACCATAACTATACGGATAATGCTGCTAACAACTATACTATATACAACTACACTAGCAACTATATGGCATGATAAACACTTTCAGCATGCCCAACATTTTTTCCCCCTTCATTTCCAAGTCTGTACAGCGAACAAAGCTTTCATACAGTAATAAAACAGAAGCTTTCATTTTTTAGTTTGATATACAAATAACACAAAACCGTTATTTTCAATGATATCATATATGTGTGAACAATACAAGGCGATGTTACTCTATTTCCCCCGAACACGAGTCATGGCAAGAGCGATCATTTTTATAAACAAAATACAATAATTCTTTAATTAAGGATTTCCGATATGGTCTTAAAACAAATCCGTGAAGATTATTGTGTCTCGTTTCTCCTCATTATTCCTCTAAATGACTCTTCTCTGTTTTCGATTTGGGGAAGGAGGGGAAAGTCACGTAACATTGAAATTCAGGGCATAACCAAACTTGTAGGTTCATGTTTTGGTTGTCTAGCTGGTTGGTTCGTTATTTTTTTACTTCGAAACAGAATATTTACAACAAAATCCACAGTTGCAAAATGTAATGCTGCATTTAAAATGGTTTGAAACTCGACAATTTCAAGGGTCTTCATGTTTCAAGTTTCAATATTGTGTTAATTAAGGTTCATAACGAAGACATCAATTTTTCAAGTAACGGGTCCTTCGGATAGGACTGCAAACTTTAGGTGATTTCATACATTTATCTGAAAGCCTACACCCTTTTTTTTTAAATTAGCACTCGGGCAGAAATAGTCATCGGTAAATATAATCATAACGAAAATAAACAAAACGCGACAGAAAATAACAATAATATCGGTTAAAAATAATGAATGTTGATTGTGATGCTGTTGATTACGATGTTGTTGGTGATGATGACAACGATAATGATCATGATCATGATTATTATGACGATGAAAACTATAATTGTGGCAATAATGATTAATAAAATAATGTTATTTCATTCCATAGACTCTAATTCAGTCGTTTCCTCCAAAGAAACACTCCAACCATGGCAGCATCACAATACGACAAGCTACGGGAGAAAAACAAGAAGTACCCTAACATCGACAACCATTATAAGTACAACCGGCTGGTAATGGAGGATACGTGCACAGCTCTGTATGGTATTATTCTTCAAGATATTAGGATGGGGAAGGCGGAACTCCTCAAGGAATCCAAGTTTATCCAGGGACGTCTTTATGAGACGTTAACCTACATCCTTGAGAGACAGGGCAAGACTCTAGACCAGGTACGCTATGGTATAACATATCAATAAGCTAATATTTATTTACAAATCAACTGTATAAAATATATCTAGTCCATAATGAACAACCAGGACAATTGAAATTTATAAAAACATTCATTGCAAATTGAAAGGTAGATGTGCTCGAAGTTTCGTCAGAGAAATGCGAAATGATAAATGTGCCTACAAAGTAATACCTGTCTTTAGTCCAGCTACCCTGAGAAACTCAAAGCATTCAAGGAATACATTCCTACCCATCTAATATCAAAACATACCGGGCAGCTACAGCATGGTCTGTCATAGGGGGATGTAGTCCAGGTTTTCGTAAAACGAAGTGGAGGGGCACAATTCCGATAATTCCTGAAAAGATAGGGTGAGAGTAACCTAATTAACCCATTGAGGATTATAAACAAACTCTACGATGGATTTCAAAAAATTCTAGAGGGACTAAAGTCGAGGGTGGATAAAGAAATGTCTTAAAGGGTACAATTTTTTAAATTGTCTTCCTTTAATCTAAAATAGGAAGGATTGCAGGGTTGTGCGACCTCGTTTTTTCCCATGTGATTCAGTAAAATAAACAGTTATGCCTCTGAATTACGAAAACCACTGAATACGCAGATTTTAGAAGAATCGTGAAATATCAACCTTACAATTCTATTGAAGTTGGCAACATACACCAACAATAAATTACGTCATGTTTTCTTTCATTGTCTTCGAATGCCAGGTCATGATGGAGTTCGAGCACCCGAAGATGAAGTACCTTCGTAGTCGTACCATCGTTCAACCTCGGATTGACATGATTCTTGCACAGCAAGAGCCCCAACAGCAGCTGATCTCCGCCATCTTGATCCGAAAACGAACAGCGGGCTATGAACCCGACGTCCGCAGTGTTCGCTCTGACATGGCCAGGTAACCCCTTTCATCAGAAGAGCCGACAGGGGCAAGGGGGGGGGGGGGAAGCGCCCCCCAAATGGCCAAATCAATGGAGGGGGCGGACAGGTGGGAAATACTAAAAGAGGGAGGCAACGTGAATAGAAGATGATACAACCTCGTCCTACATTGCCCTTCTAATCAATGGTATTGTAAAATCGTGTATAATTTACCAAGTTACACCGCCCCCCATGATGCCGGTGCCCCTAGTGTCTAGACCCTTCTTGCATTTCCTTAAACCACTTTCTTTGTAAATTACTATTATGGGTATTACAATATGCCTAGCGTATCCGTTGCGTCTTTATGTGACGTCGGGACTGTGTCAGCGGCTGGCGCAGTCTTTGGCCGATCTTGTGCGATTGACATTGCACAAATGAAAAAGAAGAAAGATGTAACACGAATAGCGCAAACATTGGGTTGAATTACTGGCCTGAAGTTTTATTGCCTTCGATGGATTGATTAGCGCAGGTAATGACGCAATTAAAACAAATGATAGACCTTGCACATGAAGCGTCAATTCGTGTGTTTAATCAAAGAGAATCACCTGCGCTATTGAAGCCGATGAAGGCAGTCCTTCCCATACGCCAGTAATTCATTGCAATATGTACATTATTCAATTGAACTAACGTTTTGTGTCAAGCTCATATGGCGCGTCAAAAAACGCACCAGTCGCTGACGCATTCCTACGCCAGTAGAATGACGCCTTATTTGCAACGGGGTAATGCTGTGATATGCACTGGTTATGCTTTTGATAAGGGCATGGATATAATAGTGACGCTAGTATATCCATGATTAGGGGAGGTTATAACACAATCGTACGAACTCTTCGGAGTTTGCAGGCTCGAACCATTGTCAGTCGATGTGCGTAACAGTGTCTGCACCATGATACTATAATGCTGAGAACAGAATGCAGGGGCTCTGTGGTCTGTAATTTAGCTGATTTAGCCTTTACTTAGCAGAGATTGACAGAGCTAGGCTCTGCTCAAGGCTTTAGGAATTATGTTAGAGTGCCAAATTTGAGTCTGCCTGCAGACTAGACTACTCGTGTGCATGCAACAGGCATTTGGCTTTCAAAATAAGTTATTTTGTAAAGTTTTTAAATGTTATTCTCCTTTCAGATTAGCCTACCTCATCCTCGAGAAGGTCTTCCGTTTCGCCTTCTACATCTGGATCGGTACGCTGGACGAGCTCCGGCACGAGCAGATGACGAGGAGCTTGACCACGCTGTGCGAGGCCGAGGGCGAGATCAAGAACCACCTCGTCCTCCGAAAGCACACCCTGGTCATGCCGCGGATCGGGAAACCCATACCGTCGACGTTCATGACGACGCTCCTAGTCAATAAGATCTCGCCTGATTTCTGTGTGCGACTCTACAGGGTGGAACCAGAGTCGTCCATGTGGGACGATAGAGAGGATGACGTCACAAGGTGATGCTATTTATAGGAGTTTGTAAACGAGCATAATTTTGTATAGAGTACCGAAGTGTGACGTAATATTGGTCAAGTTCTTTTCTTTTTAACCGCACATAGATTAGATCTTCCACAGCACTGTACATATATCTGCACAACTTCAAGTACAAAGATACACCGACAACATGATAGCCTGTACTTCAATTGAAGAAGAAGAAGAAGAAGAAGAAGTTGTCAAGGTTGCTGATTCCAAAGAATTTTGTGCTAAACTCTACAGTGCGTCGCAGAAAAAAACGAACCCGAGAGTTATCGATGTTTTATCATAACTTAATCACAATTATGATTGTATTTGTAAAGCTTAGATCCTCCTCTTTCATTATTTTAATGCAACCATATGATGCATATTTCACGCATGAGTGATTAAAAACAATTTGAAGAAAGGGTACCAAAAAGACATTTGGCGGACGGTATCTGAATTTCAAAGAGGAAATCACTTTTCTAGAAAGTTCATTTTTTGCCCTTTCATTATGACACCTTAATGAGGAAAAATGAGCCAGGAATAACAAAGTTCTGTTTGTTTAAAATAATATAATTAATTAAAGTAATGCATTTCCATAATGTTATTCTTAAACGAATCCGTTCCACCATGGTTCCACTGGCTGTCTGCCCTAACAACAAAGGAGACGAAAGACTTCATGCCTGGCTGATCGTCAACGAAACGGAGTTTGTTGTTTGTTGCTATTGCAGGCAGCCAGTGAAAACGACCCGGTTACGAGACCACTAGGCTCTATCACTGAGCTATCACAATTAGATTATAATTATACTTTCCGTTAACACAACGTCCATGTTTCTTGTCTCAATCTTTTTTCAACAGGTTACATGAGTTTTATAGCAGTAATTCTCAGCTTAATACAGGCTATGGTATGTGGGGTATAAGCGGTCAGATCAGTAACGTTAGAAACCAAGTCAAGAAAGTACGAGATTATGTTGAGGTAAGATCATCATCATTACTTGTCACCATCATTATATTAGTCCAATAGTAGAATTACAAATCAACATTTTTCAACCTCCAAAATTACAAAAATCGCCGTTTCACTAACTTTAATAGGGAGTTATATAGTAAGGCGAGGAAAACACACTCTCATATTTTTAGAGAAATTTGGATCAGTCTTCTCGTTGTGACTGGGGTATTATGCAAAGATTTTGTTTTCCTTCCATTTACAAATGACCTTAATTTATCATCCAGGTTGAAATAATTTATTATAGGTTCAGTCTTCAAATTGTCTGTCCAGTGTCGCAAACAATAGGGTCTCTTTGTTGAACGAGCCACGCTCGCATGTCGGCCAATAAAATATTCATAGAGATCGGCAAATTCCATGGCGTTTGTAAATACAGCCACCAAACATCACGTGACAAAAGACCGTAGCAACGGAATGAATACATGATATCCGATGGTAAATAGTGTTTGGCTGGGCGTGTTTATGAGTTCATGTTAATGTTTTATTAAAGGCAGTAACTATGTGAGAGGGAGGCTCAGGGTTCGAAAGTATTACCATTTTGGGGGGAAATCATGGGGGTGCAATTATTGGTGGATCCAAAATATTGTTGACGGGGGGGGGGGGGGGGTGGGAGGGCAGGGGGAGGGGAGGGGTGTGGAAGGGGGCCCAAGGTAAAAATGAGCTGAAAAGGAAAAGCGGTCAGATGGAGGAGAAGGGATGCCCTCTGACCCCCCCCCCCCTTGGAAGTGTAGCGATTATAAAATAAGTTTTCTTCCTTACAGTCCTATATCCGTCGCTATTGATGATTTCATTGTGTTTTGTGTTCTGTGTTTTAAATAAGGTGTATTATATATGAGAGTTTCATTCAAAATGAAATATGTCTGTTCACAATTCTCAACAATTTTTCAAGCTATAAATGATTTATTTTCAAGGTTGGTTAAAAATAACGCCTTTCAGAGCACAAAGTCGCAATATCATCTGAACAACTATGTCGTTCGTTTTGGGCGCATGAAATTCAATTACTGCCAGTGAGTGCTCTAAATCGATAAAATACACATTAAAAGGAAACCCAGACGAATAGCTCAGACATTATATTGACATTGTAAATGGGCCGTAACCTTTCAATATATTCCGTGGTTTCATAATATTACGGGTTGACATTTTTTAGTCATGAACTTAGGCAAGAGACCTACTTAATTATAACGATTCGATGTTGTATCAAATTGTTAGTAAGGCTGCAAAATTATCCTTTTTGTTTTCATGTCACCTCTTATATCATATAATGTGCATTGTGTAAACGATAAAAGAATTATACAATACATTATTACAATATGCCTATCTTATTATGCACTGCTAATCATACTTGCTCAACGATATAATTTTGAATACATGTACCCTCTGTAGGGGGACTGTTTTCTCGAATTAACACTTTTATTAAATTTTGTTACAGAATATTACTATTGTTACACGTTTCAAAACAATCGTGTAGAATGTAATATAACATATTACCATAATAAGCATAAACCATTCAATCAATCAATCAATTAATCAATCATTCAAACAGATCGATTTCTCTTTCGCAAGAGAAATATAATCGCAAACATAAGTATTCATAGAATTCGTAATTGTTCATTTATATGTATACTATTATGATACGCAAGACTTCTGAAATAAAATTAGAGTACAGCTAGGTCCATATACATCCTTTATCATTTCTCATCATTTCTATACTAATTGCATACCAATTTCCATGACAACCGCTTGCCTCAACATCAAGTCAAATGTTTCATGTCAAATAACGCCTGGCTGGAATGCTCCCCAGGGAGTGGTGATTGTGCACACAGTGTGTGCGGGCAAGTATTGAATCTAATGACCGGGTTAATAGTATATCTGTATAAAAGCGCTTAGAGACATTATATCGCTATATAAAAGCGGAATTATTATTATTATTTCAATATATTTTGTTTTCCCACTTTCTAATTAGGCAAGTCTGTTCGACCGTGCACGTGCTATGCTGATGATGGCGAGGGTGATGTTCACCGATCTCCTGGTCGTGAAGAGCCTCGAAAAGGACGACGCCGAGGAGACCGACTACCTCAAGCACCTCCTGGAGGAACTCAAAGTC
Organism: Strongylocentrotus droebachiensis; assembly: GCA_035222895.1. Taxonomy (NCBI): domain Eukaryota; kingdom Metazoa; phylum Echinodermata; class Echinoidea; order Camarodonta; family Strongylocentrotidae; genus Strongylocentrotus; species Strongylocentrotus droebachiensis. The sequence continues at coordinate 693,700 of JAVYIG010000038.1, read as the reverse complement.
GAGATCCACCAGGAGCTGGAGAAAAGAGAAGGACAGTCAACATCGGAATCGGATGAGAGTGATGATTAACAAGTACAAAAAAAAGACTTTCAAAGCGACAACGTAGAAAAATAGAACGAGAGGGAAGGAGGGAGGGAGAGGGAGGGGGAGAGAAGGGGGGAGAGGGGGGAGAGGGGGTAGAAAGAGAGACAGATAGAGAAATAGAGAAAGAGAGGGAGAGGGGAAAAGAAAGAGGAGAGAGGGAGAGAGAGATAGAGAGGGAGAAAGAGAGAGAGGGAGAGAGAGAGAAGGGGGAGGGATAGGAAGAGAGAGAGGGAGAGGGAGAGAGATAAATAGAGAGAGAGGGAGAGAGAGATGAGCCTATGTATTATGTAATCGTTGATTATAATTATTGTTCGTTAAAAAATAACTTCCTTTGCCATTGTATTGTGTACATAATCTGTGAGTACATCTTAGTAATAAACACATTTCTTTTACATTGAAGCTTCTTTGAGATGGTTTCTAGTGTATGCGCAGAGGATGTGTATGATCATGTTAGTCTAACATCATTCATTGTGTAAAGAAGTTACGAATTTCTTCTTAAAGGTAAAGACCAGTATTGGTAACGCCCCAATTTCAAAAAATGAAATGGAAGCTCTCATTACCAATCATGTGAAAGAATATGTTTGACTAATACATGATGATAAAAAATTTGCCGGGAAACCGCCTACTAATTCATATATTTGGTAAATTTATTTCTCTCATGGTCGTGTGAGAGAGATAGGGTAGTCCCATATACATCTTTCTGTGTATAGTGCTTGTAACTTTACGAAGAATGGGCCAAATTTCTTATCATTTTGATGATTCCAGAACCTTGCAGATGCTAGATGCTAGATGATCAACCTTTTCTGATCGATTCCACAACGTTTCTTTCACAATGCAATCGCATGACCATTACTGGTCTTTACCTTTAAAGCAAGACGCCGTCTGTGATAAAGAAATTTATGATAATTTGACAGCGTCATTTTCTCCAAAGAAATATCCAAGGAGAGAAAAGAGGGGAAACAATATGCAAGACGTGAGGGATAGAGTGAGAATAGAGGGGATGGAGAGAAAGAGAGAGAGAGGGAGAGAGAGAGAGAGGGGGGGTGTGAGGTAGAGGGGTGAGGGTGTGTGTGTGTGTAGAGAGAGCGAGAGGAGGGGAGAGAGAGAGAGAGATCGAAAGGGATGTGGGCATTGCCATTATATTAAACAAATATGCAATGAATTATGTGACACTTAAAAAACTCAATAATACTCAGTGACATCACTTATTGACTAATCATTTACCAGGCTATATTTATTGATAAATACAAATGGAAAGAACTTAATGCGTATTTCCGTAAGAAGAAAAAAAAGCTTCCTAATCGTCCTGAATTACTTTCAGGTCTAGCACTGGAAGAGTTCTTCTGTTAATACCATTACCAACCAAGTGTCTGAAATGTACAGATCTCGAACTACCACACCACAACCCATGGTTAAACCATGCCCTCAAGTATTCGTTGTGGAAAGCTAAATACAATACAAAATAATGATAGCTCACATTTATAATGCGCCTAATACTTCGTTTTTAGGCGCAGCACATATTGTTGCCCCGGTCATCGGATTCAGGCTAACACAATATATGCACATTTCCACTCCCTGGGGAGCATTCCAGCCAGTCGCCATTTTACAAGCGCCACTTGCTAATCCAACCACACTAACTTTCGCATCCTACCGGGCACCCATTTAACACCTGGGTGGAGAGTGGCAAATGTGGATCAATGTCTAGCCAAAGGACATTAGAGCCGCGGGGGGACTTGAACCGCGGACCTTGTGATCCACAGTCCGGTGACATATCCACTCAGGCTTCTTGGAAACATCATGTGATATGTTAACCTCCATTTACCTTAGCAGCGACTCAAATATTAAAATTAAAAAGCATAATTGAAATGAATTATAGAAAAATGAATGGCAGATTCAGATGGCTGTAATGTAATGTGGACAAATGGGTATCAAAAGAAGAAAGATGATAATAGACGAATAGGACATGTCAGACCCCCCCCCTTCTCTCTCTCTCTCTCTCTCTCTCTCTCTCTCTCACTCTCTCCACTGAGTGAGTCTGGGAGATCCAATAGGATTTCCCTGCCCCTCCATTTCTGTCCATCCTGCATCCGCCCCTAAAAAATTAAAATATTCGAGAAAAAAAGAAACGGCTAAAGACACGCAATGTGACGGACTCCAACAACGGAATTTGTATTAAAAAAGTATTATTGACAACAACACAATTTGAAAAATAATTGGTAATAGAGATTTAACAAAGAAACAAGACTGAACTTCAAACAATAAAAGGGTCCTCATCATTTCTGGGAGATAGATCAGATCAATACGTTTCCAAAGTTTGTCGATTTTTCACATCGTGTTAGGGTAACTATGGTCACATCAAAATGTTAAAACAGTCATTTGGACAATACTAAACATACACATAATTATGTGGTCACAAAAGCAAACAGTTATGTCTTGTTTTTAGGTTGACCAAGTCTACTTTAAAGACAATGGCGCTTGTGATGAAGTTCTTCGGACCAAACAGACCTAGTTTGTTTTCAGAGGACAAAATTGTCATTGCTGTTGAAATCTCATTGTACAAAACACCTCTTTCGAAAATGAAGTAAAGAGATCGAATTACAGTGACCACAGCGTAAGAACAGGATTGTTCATGAGACCTACGGTATTTTCTGAGGATTCATTAGACTGAAGTCCCAGAGACCGACATGTCGGTTTCTTGGGCTTCTGACAACTTTTCTGAGGGTTCGTGATACCGACATTAGGGACTTTTAGATTCTGCACGACGAGAACGTGGACTGCCCTTTTAAGGCAATGTGACGTCACTGCCAGTGCCTTAAAAGGACGTCACATTGCCTTAAAAGGGCAGTCCACGTTCTCGTCGTGCAGAATCTAAAAGTCCCTAATATCGGATGTCGATCGACAGCATTGTTACCAAGGAGTCCAGTTGCCAATGGTTTCAAATTGGGAGTTAACATCCATTTCGCTTGGAAAGGTTCGACAGTCCTTGTTCCAAACCGAATCCCCGATTAATTTTAATTCATTCGATGGTCTCGGGTAGATGTGTGGCAGTGTCCTACAAATAGTTCCAGGGTGGTGCGGGAAGGAAGTAATTACTTCTCCATGGCGACGCCAATCGTGGTATTTATTGCCTGTAAAGAGTCTTGTTTTTGTCCACCTGCTTCAGATAGTCGGCCGTCTCTTTGATGCTCTTGAAGTCAGTGAAGTGGACAAATGAATTTGGGGGTGCCAACTGCTCATAGTCCTCTCTGACTGTCCCTAAGACCAGTGGAACTGTACCGTACTTCAGCGATATCATCCAGAACTTCTCAGTGATGTAGTCCCTACATTCTGCATTCAGGATGGAGAGGTAGAATTTGTAGCTAGCGAAGAGTTCGTTGCATTGAGGCGAGCTCCCCGGAAGGTATCCCCTTGTGGCCGCAGGCTCCATAGTCGTCGAGAGAGATTTCATTGCGTAGCTTTTCAATGCAGGGCATCCGTGGCCAGAAGACGTCGTTACAGTTGGTGGCAACCCAGGACAGGAGACCCGTCCGGTTTTCGTAGAATTCGTCACTTAAAAATCGAATGTCAGTTGGAACGTCACCGAGTCCACAAAATGGCCGATAATAACCGAAAGGAACGTGGATGTCAGACCCCCTGTTATACGTCATAAGCACGTGATATTTGAAAAGAGCTATGTCCTTGCTCCCCGTCCATTTGAGGACTCTGTACGGAGTTTCAATACTGTAAAAGATCCAGGTCTGGCCCGGCTCCGGCTTATGCTTCAAGACATTCTGAAGTAGATTTTTAGTGATTCATGTCGTCGCGACCATGCCAAAGATCACTGCGTCTTTCCCGGCCAGATGTTCGCGTTCCGTTCCAAGAGTTAGCTTGATATCGCATTCATACCTATGCGACTGGGTACAGTTTACATCCGACTCAAATCCATTCAAGTTGCTCGTTTCCAGAAGCGTTCTGAAATGGTTCAACTCGGGAATCCACACCATGCGTGTCATAGAACCAAAGATGTGGACTCTCTTTATGAACCTTGATGATTGTTCAGCTACGATCTTCTGGTCATTCAACGCCCTAGGTCCTGGAACGTCGACGATGTCCGATGAAGCACGAGCTGACCGACCATGTCGCTTGACCAAGTGGGAATGTTGATCACCTGCTTGACCAAAACGTAGGGCTCTGGTTTTGGAGGAGTACTCGAAGGAAGGTAGCGTCAACGAAAGTGTGTTGAGTATTCCTACGCTCGCCAAGCCAGCCAAAAGAAGAAGACCGTTTTCATCACCTGAACAGAAAGGAGAAAGAACAAAAGGACGATGTAATAACATTATGGGCAGATTTTAAACTGGTCTTAACTGACAACTTATCAGGGTTAGGTACATGGTACTCCAATGGGGGAGTGGGGGGAAGTGTGTGTGTGGTGTGTGTGTGTGTGTGTGTGTGTGTGAGGGGGGGGGGGGGTGTCCGATTTTTTTTTCTTCTTCAGGAACATGATTTGGAAATCTCGCCGACCATCTGCAGTCAGATCCAAGTCAGAATATTTTTTTTGTAAACAATCAAAAAGTTCCCGAGGTTCTTTTCAAACCCAGTTTATCCTGATAAAATTCTGACGGCTCTTCCATCGATCAAAAATATGGATTGGGTGGGGCCCCTTAGCCCCCTTGAACTGACTGTGCCCTATATAAGAGCTGACAACGCTGGACGGCCATGCGTTATGGCTCAAGGCATGGGCACACAGAAGATTTAGTTATGTTGGGAATCGGGGTAAAATGCAATAAATTATTGAAAGTTTATTGCATTTTCTTTTCTTTTTTTTATTTATGGAAACTGCCCCCTACCCTAGCCCCCGCTGCGTACAGTCATGGTTCAGTGACAAAGCAATGGCCTCGTAACTGTGAGGCCCCAGGTTACAAACCGTGTCGATGTGCTATATTAGTGCCCTTTTGTGGGGCATTAATCCTCATTACCGTCATTAATGACTTAAGGGCATAGGTCCCCTAGTTGATAAGCATAGTAGCATACATAGGCTTTAGCAGTCACGCAAAGCACACATTGGCAAATCATTGTTCAATAAAATCTGAGAATGTATACTATTATCTAGATCTATTATTTTTAAATTATTTTTAAAATAATTCCATAAATTGGGATAAAAAAATAATATTCCACCTTTATGAGCGACAGTGTATGATGCAGCTGGTAATAAGGTTTCACCTGTCATGAAGTCTGTAGTCCAATAATAAGAATGCAAGTTATTGTTTGCGTTGTGGGGCGAACCTAATGGCCCGAAGTCACAAAGGAGGTTTGTAGACGCCGGTTGTAGACAAACTTAGGTTTATGTGCGTCATATGACACGTTTTGACGCGTTTCAGATCAAGGTATGTCTGAACATTGGTCTGAAACGCAGCGAAATCCCGCTTTAATAAGTTGCCAACTTCACAATCTATTTGTGGATACCATTTCTTCAAGTGTCCTGTAATGAACTCTTGCAAAGAGGGGGTAAGATATTTCATGTCGTGATGCCGTTTACTTGTACTTCGTCAGTGACGTATATCTACAGGAAGGGGGAGGGGCGGGGGCTAGGTTCACGTGCCCCTTTCATCAAACGGCGAAAAAGGAAAAGAAAAGAAGGCAATAAAGAGTGAGCAAGAGACATAGAGAGAGAGAAAGAAAGAGAGAGAGAGAGAGAGAGAGAGAGAGAGAGAGAGGAGAGGGGAGGGACGGAATGGGGGGGGGGGGGAGAGAGAGAGAGAGAGAGAGAGAAAGAGATAAAGTGATAGGAGGAAAGGAACGTAAGAAGTTTCGTACGGTATCATCCTGACATTTAATAAGACTTGTATGAGTTTTTAATGTAAAGGGTGATTTCAAGATCATACAGACTGATTATCTTCTTCTTATCGAGTCACTACACAAGTCCCGTCCAGTGGTCCACACAGGCTTTGGCACGGCAATTCACGGCTTCCAGGTCATCTTGGGTGCATGGCTCTGGCAACATTCCCATTAACGGCAAAATCATAACTTTGAACCCCTTTCAACTTTCTTAAATAAAAGCGCGCAATGATGTCCTTTGTAACTTTTAAGACAACTGCGCTCAATTGTGACGTAATGGGTGCGGTGATGCGCATGCGTCATGATCCGCATAGTTACAAAGTTATCTTTTTATCATTATTGATGTAAGCGCTCATAGTTATTACATCGATTTAGTAGCATCTCTTCTGAATATATCAGAATATATCAGAATATTTGTCTTTGATTTGAATCTTCCATCATGAGTGACGAACGTAAGTCATATCTAGAAAACACGTCGATATCATACGACTATAATAATTTATTGCGATATGTTTTTCTTCATGTTTTAGGTTAAAAATCAGTATCATATGCAACGTCCAAATAATCTTCCTTTTTTTTTTATACAGACGTCTTTAGAAGACAAGCGTTAGTTTCTAATAGACTCCTCCTCCTCCTGTACGTTTCCTATACTAAGTCTAGATCATTTAAATTGCTTCGATATTGTATAACACCATGATTGTAAAGTGTATACAAGAAATTTGGAGGGTATCACTTTTCATATTGATTTTTATGTAAAAATGGTTAAATTCTCATTAATTATGTTGTCATGTATTTAGAAACAAATACAAAAACATATGTGGGAATTAGATAAGCTTTGAAACTTAAAATAGAAATCCATTTCTCATTAATTTTATCCAAAACTACCAATAAAGCGGATGTAGAAAATGGTTTGCATAATGATTAAAGTCGTATTGAAATCCTTGAAACTTAAATAGTTGATGCTCGCTTTTAATTTTGGATACATATTGATCAACATTAATGATGTATATCATTTAGTGTCATTATATTGGTCGTCTTCTCCGATTTTTTCTTCATTATGCAGCAAATCGAGTAGTTCCTAGGTTTCAGCACGAGTTGGCAGAGACTCTTGCCTTCAGTGAGTATGTCTATCTGAATGACATTCAGACAAACCAGATCAACGACTTCGTCAAGTATCTCCAAGAGATACATGAAGGTACCGAGCTGACGACTGATGAAGAGGAAATCATACAGGAGCAGGAAGCAAAGGAAGCGGTAGAATGGGAGGAGGATATGAAGGCAGAGGAGAAGGAGGAGGAGATACCAGCAGAGGAGGAGGAGGTGAAAGCAGAGATGGAGGAGCTGGATGCAGAGGAGGAGGAGATGAAGGCAGAGGAGGAGCTGGAGGCAGAGGAGGAGGTAAAGGCAGAGGAGGAGGAGGTGAAGGCAGAGGAGGAGCTGGAGGCAGAGGAGGAGATGAGGGCAGAGGAGGAGGAGGAGGAGGTAAAGGCAGAGGAAGAGGAGCTGGAGGCAGAGGAGGAGGAGGAGCTGGAGGCAGATAAGGAGGAGGAGGTGAAGGCAGAGGAAGAGGAGCTGGAGGCAGAGGAGGAGGAGCTGGAGGCAGAGAAGGAGGAGGTGAAGGCAGAGGAGGAGGAGGTGGAGGAGCTTGAGGCAAAGGAGGAGGAGCTGGAGGCAGAGAAGGAGGAGGTGAACGCAGAGGAGGTGGAGGTGGAGGCAGAGGCGGAGGAGCTTGAGGCAAAGAAGGGGGAGCTGGAGGCAGAGGAGGAGGAGCTGGAGGCAGAGAAGGAGGAGGTGAAGGCAGAGGAGGAGGAGATGAAGGCAGAGGAGCCGAAGGCAGAGGATGAGGAGGAGGTGAAGGCAGAGGAGGTGGAGCTGGAGGCAGAGGAGGAGGAGGTGAAGGCAGAGGAGGAGGAGGTGGAGGCAGAGGCGGTGGAGCTTGAGGCAAAGGAGGAGGAGCTGGAGGCAGAGGAGGAGGAGATGAAGGCAGAGGAGCCGAAGGCAGAGGATGAGGAGGAGGTGAAGGCAGAGGAGGTGGAGCTGGAGGCAGAGGAGGAGGTGAAGGCAGAGGAGGAGGAGCTGGAGGCAAAGGAGGAGGAGGAGGTGAAGGCAGAGGAGGAGGAGCTGGAGGTAGAGGAGGGGGAGCTGGAGGCAGAGGAGAAGAAGGAGGTGAAGGCAGAGGAGGAGGAGGCGGCGAAGGCAGAGGAGAAGCTGGAGGCAGCGGATGAGCTGGAGGCAGAGAAGGAGGAGGTGAAGGCAGAGGAGGAGGAGCTGGAGGCAGAGAAGGAGGAGGAGGTGAAGGCAGAGGAGGAGGAGCTGGAGGCAGAGAAGGAGGAGGAGGTGAAGGCAGAGGAGAAGCTGGAGGCAGAGGAGGAGGAGGTGAAGGCAGAGGAGCAGGAGCTCGAGGCAAAGGAGGAGGAGATGAAGGCAAAGGAGGAAGAGATGACGGTAGAGGAGGATGAGGAGGTGAAGGCAGAGGAGGAGGAGACAAAGGCTGAGGAGGAGGACGTGAAGGCAAAGGAGGATTTGAAAGCAGAGGAGGAGATACAGGCAGAAGAGGAGCTGGCAATCACTTTGGTTGTGGAGGCCAAGAACATTAAAGAATTGAAAGAGGTATTGGAAGGGATTCCAGAGGCCAAAGACTTCAAAGAGGAGAGGAAGAACAATGTAAAGAATGAAGATAGGAAGAAGGAGAGTGATCAAGATAACAAAGATCAGGCTGTTGTAACTGGAAGGAGACGGAAGTGGTGGAAAGTTTTTTGCTGTTTTGGTTAGAGGAGGCGCAGCAGGCTCTCATAAGAGTTGACTAGAGACTTATTATGTAATGATCATTGAAATTATAACTAAAATTGTAAATAGAATTGTAAATAAAATTGTAAATATAAATTAACTCGAGGACTGTTTGAGATAATTAGACTCACTTTTGGCAGAAGGGGAGAGAATGAGAGAGAGGGGAGGGGGAGAGAGCGAGAGCGAGAGAGGGAGAGAAAGAGAGAGAGAGAGAGAGGGGGGAGGGGGGGGGGGGGGGAGGGGGTGGTGGAAATTCACACCAACAGAGGAGGCAGAGAGAAAAAGAGAGATATGGGTGGAGAGAGAGATAGTGAGATATGGGCCAAATACTACATTATTAGTAGTAGCATGAGTAGAGCATTGTAGAATGAGATAACTCAGTAGTTAAAGGATTAATAGAATGGAAACCAATACAAGAAACCATTATTGCATAACCAAATATTCTTCTGTGAGAGAAAAAAATGGAAAAAAAGAAGATAATAGCTTTTGAATCAGCAAAATGAACAAAGAAAATGCAAAAAAAGAACATATTGAGTCGGGTGATATGTAACACTTTTTTTATTCTTTAATATATGCACTGGCCTGGAAGTACTCAACAAAATAAATCAAGGTATAAAAAATAATGATTTTCACACTCATATATAAAGATCTCCATATCCAACTTTCTCTCCCTCCTAGTAATCCCCAGTGATGAAAATCATCAACTCAATTTTGAGGGATGTTGTCTTATTTTCAACCGAACTGTATTTCTTTATATACACTTTTGACCACCAAAACAACTTTAATGATGCCGTTAGGAAAACAAATTCTGAAATTTATCATTCCAATCATAGATATCTTGATTATCAGACAGGCGATTGACTTGTAAATGTCATGGGATTCATGTATGACCTAAAGGTTTATAATTATCATTGCAGCATGTGGTAAATCCAGGATTTTGTTAAGAATCTGAGCCAAAATTATCATGGTGTAAACTCTAAAAACATTCAAAGTTTCCTCAGCTAAAACTTAAAAGTACAAATCTTTGTGCATGCTATTTTACAAAAGGCAGAGTTTAAGATACCATAGTATATAGAATACCTAAGTTATGAAAAACACATAACACTAACTTCTTACACAAACTAAAAAATGCATTTAGTAGACAGCTTTCTTTATATATGTACATAAAAAGAACACATACCAGGTACTCTACTGATGAACTGACACACTTTGAGCATGGTGAGAATCTGCATAGGTAAAGGCAAGACGTAAAACTAACATGCTGGTTATTTAACCTGAGCGGTTCAGAATTTTCCCATAGTCTACACAATAATAAAAAAGTTGGCATCAATTATCTTCTTTCACTCTGCTGCAAATCGAAATACATATGAAATGAAATGTCAATGATGATTAAAAAATGCAACAAAACCTTGCCACTTTGTACATGAGAGTAGTGATTACAAGTCTAATCCACATTGCCAAATTAAGATTTGAATGCTTGTTTTCAATTAAATCAATGTCATCCATGAGCGGCAATAGAAATGGACTGAAAGATATTGGTCCTCTTTATCATGTTTTATGTGTAATTCATAGCATTCTGATCAAAGGATAATGCGAAAAACTTCACAAAAATGTGACAATGACCTGCTATATGGAGGAAATTCGAATTTTTAATAACAAATCTTGCAGATTACCTTTTCCTCTGATTTATTTTGACTTAATTCAAAGTTCAATGATCCCACTCCAGATAAACAAAACATCTCTTAAACAGGTCACTGAGCTAGTTACAGGAGTGAGTTTTAATTAGTGACTCCTGTTAAAGACTGTATTTTGCAGTAACTTGCTTTGCATTAACTTTACTTTTGATAAACAAAATGTCAATTGGAGGTGACACTGAACGAAGGAAGTAAATCTTATAACTGACTCTGGAAGATTGCCTTTCCTATAACTTGCTTTCATTTAACTTCAATAATTCCACTCTGGATGAAGGTGTCACTAAACTGTTAGAAAGGGTACATTTTAATACCAATTCTTGTTGAAGATACTGTTATGAGAAATAATTTCTAGTGTATATAGACTCTGAGAGATTGCCTTTTCCTATAACTTGCTATGATTATATAAATTAGTCCTCTTAAGATGTCTTTGTGCCGAATGCCTATTCAAGAGATTAGATTCCACTCTTTAAGTTACTACTAAACAATACAAAAAGATATACGTGACCTAGCAGAGATGGACAGCCTTCATAAATCTCTCAGATCAATCGTTAATCCTTTCGCGCTTACAAATTCAATTTGGTACTGGCGTAACATGCTGTATCTTGCACTTGGTTTCTAAAGGATTAAGTACAACTATGAATCTTAGAATCTATCTGCCAGCTTGTCGTGGTCATCACATGTACAAGTAGCTGTGCATCTCCTCTATATTTTGATCTGCTCTCAGAGCACAAGTCGTGGGGTCAGAGACACAAAGACGTAACTCAGTTTTGGCCATTTTTTTAGAAAAAGTGGTTAATATGTTACTGAGCACTTGGGCCTTAAAGACTTAAGTCTATGTTTCACTAGCCATTGACTTTAATGGGGTGTTGGTGGAGTTAAGTCTTTGTGTTTCCTGGAAAGCCCACATTTTTCTGAACATTTTGATATCAAATACTCATTTTGGGCAAAATATGGAGTTCGGCTTTGTGTCACTGACCCCTCAAAGTATAAAACTTTGTTTCTTGCCCTCTCTATTTCTCGGCAAACTCACATTATCATAATCATGCATGCACTCAGAAAGTTTGTTGTGATAGATGGGGTATGGATGGCAGATATGCTCATGATTGGCGGACACCACAAGAGAAAGATCTTCAAGTATAATTCTGATGTCAGTTTGGTGGTGTTAGGAGGCAAGGATTCTATACGATTGTCCCATGACTGTCCTGACGAAGATCACTACTTTTCGAGGTCCTACTTTTCGAGGTCCGACGTCCCGAGGTATGCAACTTTTAGATGTGAGAACACATGCTTCTCAATGGCCTACAAAACAGAAATAAAAACTTGATTCATGCATTTATCAATAAACATGCAGTGTTGTCTATTTCTCTATCTATTTGTAACATGAATTATACATAACATATTAATGCTCATCTTAATTCAACTACTTATTAATCTCTGTATTGTCTTAGATTGTATTTTGATTGTACAGTCAAACCTGTCTACAGCGAGCGCCCAAGGGAAACACAAAAAGTGGTCTTTGTAGACAGGTTCCTTTAGTACATGTTTCAATGAGAAATCATTTTCAGGGGAAACAAAAAATGTGGTCCTTGTAGACAGGTGGTCACTAAAGCAGGTTTGACTGTATTATGTAATACAGGGCTCTCTTGCAAGAGACTACCCCTTGTAAAAAAACAAAAAACAGGATAAATAAATATCTATCAATCCATCCATCAATACATTTATCTATCTTTGTCAATCCATCAATAGATCCATATATCTACCCATCTGTCCTTCCATTCATCCATCCATTTATCTCTCCATCCCTCCATCTATGTAGTTCTCTATCTTTTGGCATGTACACTTAGCATCTGGGTTCTTTATTTTGGTACATATTTTTCCTTTTGATAGTTATGCTCTTTGTTTATTCATCAGTTTTTTAAACAACTTCTCAAATCTAAGCTCTGTCATATAATACAACCCTACATGATTAATCATTCAAATAACACTTCAACCATTATAAATTGTCTTGAATACAAACTAATCAAGATGCACAAGATACAAAAGTCTGCCTGTTTAAAGGTATAGACCAGTTCTGGTTATGCGATTGCATTGTGAAAGAAACGTTGTGGAATCGATACGAAAAGGTTGATCATCTAGCATATAAGTTTTGGTGTGTACTGCAAGGTTCTGGAATCATCAAAATGATAAGAGATTTGGCCCACTCTTTGTAAAGTTACAAGCACTGTACAAAGAAAGATGTATGTGGGACTATGCGATATCTATCCAGTCCGGATAGATATAATAATTTACCAAATATCTCAATTAGTAGGCGGTTTCCCGGCAAAATATGTATCATCACGTATTAGTCAAAAAATATTCTTTCACATAATTGGTAATAAGAGCGTCCATTTCATTTTTTGAGAGGGGGGCATTTCCAAAACTGGTCTAAAACCTTTAAAACAGAGAGAAGAAACTGGTCATTTCCAAAACCTTTAAAACAGGGAGAAGATTTGTATAGACCATGGTTCTTTCGTTACCTTAAGTGTTGTATTCTTCTGAGGGTAGTTCTTGAGACACGTCTTCCAGAGGCACTGACGAGCTGAGCGACGGATGTGAATGTGTTGAAGATGGGTCTTCAGAGCGTCCAGTCGCAGGAAACGACTGATGCAGTGACTCCACTAATGGGAACAAATATTAAAGGTACTCTTGAGTTACGGTAAATTGACAATAAAATCTTACAGATTTAAACTAAACTTAGACTGGATGTTCAATAGTAGAAATAAATGATAGCTGGCAAACGGTTTTGTTAGAAACTGTATAACATTTGAGTAATGGACAAGGACGAGTATAAAAGTCAAGCTAGTTATCTAGATGTATTGTCGTCCAGTGGATAATTCTCCGGACTGTGAACCACAAGGTATTGGGTTCAAATCCCTGTTGCAGCACCAACGTCACTTTGCAAGACATAAATCTGCAATAGCCACACTCCACCCAGGTGAGGTAAATGGCAGTAACCAATTTCCTTGAAATGCTTGAGTGCTGTAATGACAGCCATGCTAAAGCCAGGGTATTACTAAAAGGGAACCAGAAGTGGCGATGTGCCAGATATGAGCGCTATACAAGACTTCACTATTACTTCTATTATCCTGACTGTGTGTCGAGTAATGTAACACATGGTTTTAATGAATGTGTTTTAGTTTACCAGCATAATTTCATTTGTTTAGTTGATCAAAACTACCGATCCAAGTCTTAAGCTTGCCTCCTCAATCTGCAAGTGGCTTTTACTTCTACTTAATGAATCTAAATGAAATGATAATATTCTTGATTCATATCATCATCATGAATTTGCAAATACATTGACGTTGAATATTCATGTTTACCGGTGTTAGTTGAGAGATTGTCATGGTTGTCGTGATTATCAATTATCACCTGATTTTGAGCCAAATTTTCATGATTTATGTTGTTAGGAAGGGGAATAAATGATGTATTAATAATGATCCTTTGTCTGCCCCAACCTAAAGCAATACAAAATATATCCATGATCTCTCTACTGCCTGGGCCTCAGTCTTATGTTTGACTTGTTTGGAGGATGGAAGACTATTTGGAATTACCTCACACTGGTAGACAATAGAGGGGTATAGAGGGATCACATCAATGAAACCATCTCGGATGCCAAGGAAGAGCTGTGAATGAGATAAGACATTCAAGGATATCAGAGCAGGAGAAAAATTATATCATATTCTTGTAAACCATTTTTTTTTCCTCTCAAGTTACAAAAATGGATTTAGCTCCTTTTGGAATTGAACTCTTAAATTCTGGAAACAATGTTAGATACGTTAATTGTCATCATAAATAACGTTGAAACAAACACTCATCATCCTTCAGCTGAGCCCCGATGCACAAAACTTACCATTGATGGTAACTTTGCCATCAATGTAAACTACCATGGAAACCTTGATTTTGATTGGCTGTTGAGCCCTGTTACCATGGTAGTTGCCATTGATGGCATAGTTACCATTAATGGTAAGTTTTATGCAACGGGCCCAGATGTTTCCTGAATCATATGAACACATAGTCAGCTTTTTTTTACTCAATCTAAATTCAATTTTTATCTTAAACAATCAAATACAAGGCAAAAGTCTGAAGACTGTTACACCATCACATTTATAATAAAATACAAGAAATATTAAAGAAGCATTATACATCAACATTCATTGTACTGTAGTTCAAAAATTAAGTTTGATAAAAATAATGAAAATGGTTTCTGGAATAGAAATTATGAGGTATCAATAAGAATTGAATTGAAAGCATGCATTATATTCAATTAAAATAACCCAGTAATACATGAAATACGAAAAAGATTAACAAAGCAAGATAGTTGACGGAGAAATTAGGTTGAACTTCAATAATTCTGCAAAATAAATTGTGAGAATGTTGTATATAAGGTGTATCAAAATGTCAAACAATGCCTCCTGTTCACCCAAGCGTGAACACATACCACACAAAAGTGATACCAAACGATTTGGGATAAAACACTCTCTCATAAGATGTATACTAATTTATTGTTCATAGATGATTTTTAAAATAATTAGCAATTTTCTAGGTGTAAACTTTTTTTTGACTCACACTGTATTATGTCATTAAATTGACTAGATTGAGGTAAGTCCAGGGCCCTGTTTCATAAAGCTTGTTATCAATCAAAAATTACAATAAATGTAATAAGCAATTGAAATTGTGGCATTTGATTGGCTAAAAGCAAATTTGTAAACAAAATTAGCATTTGTTAATGATAACAAGTTTTATGAAACGCAGCTCCTGGTTTGAATGGTTAAAGATGCTCATGCGTGGGTATATAGCTGTTTGTGAAGTAGGCAACTTGGCGATCACTACATAACACTGAGCCAACGGGTATTACGCTCCCGTGCGTACGTCTGTGTGCTGCCCTCTATATACCCACGCATGAGCAACTTTAAGACGAGTGTGTCTCTCACCATGTCTTGAGATGCATTCATACATGTTATGTTCCCACAACCGCTGTCAAAGATGTCTACCTGGCCAGTCTGTAGAAGAGAGAAAACATTCAAAACAATTCCTCCCGTAGCGCGAAACAAGATCTCTGCAAGTCCAATTTTTTTGCGAGTATACCTGGCAGGAATTAATTCTTTGAAATGCTAGAGCGTCGCAATGGGGTAATAATCTCCAAGTTTGGAAGCGCTTAGTGATTCTAATAAGCGTTATATAAAAACTGAGTATTATTATTATTATTATTATTACCGTGTTTTTTGGAATGATTTAAACGATTGGTAGCAGTCCAAAAATATAAGAAATAAAAAGTTAAGTGATATTGAAATTTGTCTTGGGGTACAACTGTAAACCACTTTTTTCTGATCAATATGATTCTATTATCTGGAAAGTATTCTACATTATGTGTTATGTTAAAGTGCATGAGTTAATGCCCTTCTGGCTCCAAACAGACAATATGTAGGATAAGTATTGCAACCAGCACAGGATTATCATAGATGAACATATGAATGATTGAAGGCTTGTTCACATAAGCTGCAATTAAACGGAGCGTTTGTTTTAAAACGTTCTGACTTTTACATTTTTAAATCTCATACAGACAAGTGAGTACACGTAGGATCTTTTATCATCCACACTAGTCATGCATTTAGTATATACAAAAAAAACATCCCCCAAAACGCCACAGTAACCGTTTACTGTGTCATGCGCGAACAAGCCTTAATCTACATATATAAGGACTGTGAGATATGGGCATGAATGTTCAAGGTTATATTAAACACTGAAGATCAGGAATACCTTGATTTTGTAGTAGTAGACATTGCCTGTGTAACCAGCTACTGCTAGAGTATCCCCAGACATGACGCAGCAAGCCATCTTGGTTTGGTGCTTGACTCGACGAATAGTCTCTCCAGTCTGATCAAAGAAAGGAAAAGTTGGGACCGATTACATCTTTTTGAGTGAGTTCAAATTGAAAAGAGAGAAAATTCAAAGAGCAGAAGGCAATTCAGCTCTTTAATCTTGCCAAAGGAAATTAGTGCCAGCAACGTATCCATTAGACCCACAAACCTACATATAACATCTACTCCTATTTCGATAATGCTTAAAGGTATAGACCAGTTCTGGTCATGCGATTGCATTGTGAAAGAAACGTTGTAGAATCGATCAGAAAAGGTTGATCATCTAGCATATAAGTATTGGAGTGTACTGCAAGGTTCTGGAATCATCAGAATGATAAGAAATTTGGCCCAGTCTTGGTAAAGCTACAAGCACTGTACACAGAAAGATGTTTATAGGACTACGCAATATCTATCCAGGCTGGATCGATATAATAATCTACCAAATATATCAATTAGTAGGCGGTTTCCCAGCAAAATTTGTATCATCACATATTAGTTAAAACATATTCTTCACATGAATGGTAATGAGAGCTTCCATTTCATTTTTTGAGAGGGGACGTTTCCAAAACTGGTCTATACCTTTAACAAAGTGAACAGCAACGAGACATGATCACAATACAAGAGTTTTTGTACACTTATCTCACATTCTAAAAACATTGCCAGCACCCTGTTGTAGATACAGAATGATACAATGACCTAAAGAAAAGACTTTATTAACTTACCTCTAGGTTATGAATGAGAATGGTGTTGTTCCTTGCCATTGCCAAAACACGGCATCCCTGGACCTGATGCAATAACAAATGATAGAAGTTAAACAATAAAAAATATCCTGTAATAATGCTTAGATGTACTAAGTTTTCACCCTTTTAAACAATTAAAAATAAGAAAATTGTGAATTTTTAAAGGTGCTCAATGACACACAAGTTGGTAACTCTGTGACGTTTCTTGAGAGTTCCCCTCCAATTTGCCCTGTACTAAAAAACTTACATTTACAAAAGTTACATTTTCCCTAAAACCCTATCTGCACTGGGTTGGCCAGGAGGAATTAGACCTCCCTGCATGGTCACTGGCAGGCGGTTATCTCGTCAAATCAGCTCTCAATTAACATTGTTGGCTGTATAAAGGGCGCAAGTAGCTACAAGTAGTGCAGTCCCGCTTTAAGAAAATTTTCAATCATACATTCCCCCTAAATATAGTTACTGCAAATGTGTTTTTATACAACCCCAGTATAAAACAAATCCATACCATCATCAATAACTAAAAAAGTTTATGAAACTTTCTGTACAGAGCAAGTCAGAGAGAAGCTTGCATGACACGTCACAGTGTTGCCAATTTCTGTTTCACAGATGACAACTTTAAAAAAAATCATAACTTAATTTTTTAATCAGATATTGCTCAAACTTTCACTAATTTGTTTCTCTCATTTTTCTGTTTTTATTCAAACCAACTTGAAATCAGGGTGGACTTCCTCTTTAAAGAAATTATCTTATCTCTTTTTTTGACTGAGGGTTGCAAAGAGATGTTATCCATACTTGTAAGTGAGTGACTACATCACTGTGACCGTCCAGACTCCGGAGAAGTAGACCATCACTCGCTCGTCTGAGGGTCACGGTGCGATCCTCGGAAGCCGTGATGAGCAGTCCCATGCCGCCCTCTAGTGTTGAAGAAATGGCAGTCACTGCAAAGGATGGTGTACAGGAGTAATACCAGCTGACCTTGGATTTCTGTTCACAGGTCGGAAGAGACGAGTCAAATCATTGGTTATCATCAGACAACAATTGCTTACAGACAAGCCCATGAAACTGAAGGCCTACAAGACCAAGGGCCTTCTGAATGTTATCCTAGGGTTCACAAGATCGACGGTCCACGAGACCAACATGTCAGCCTTGCAAACATTCTAATTTTTTTTTTGAGGATTCATGAGATTGAAATTGATGGTTCATTTGTCTCATTGGCTGTCTACTAGGTCTACTAGGATATCCTAACACAACAATCACTACAACTGCCATCGCCTTCATTATCTCCACTATTCAACATCACCATTGCCATTGTTACAATCATAATCATTAACATCATCATCATTGTAACCATCATCAAAATCACCATTATCATCTTTACTATCATCGTCATCGTCATCATCGTGCTTTTCATCACCAGCATCGACATCAACATCATCGTAATCGTTGTCATCATCATTGACAATAAAGTAATATTACAATCCTCAAAACATCAAGGTAAGTTTAAGCTTGCTCCAAAGATGAGTTTAAGAAAGGAAGTTAGACCGAGATCCAAGATTTCCCTTTATAAAACTTAACTTGAAGCTCGTGTTGGGGTTTAACTGAATTAGTAGAATACAGGCCCAAGTGTCTTTGCCTTAAAACTACATTAAATAAATCATACCTGTATGTTGATGTTAGCAATCTCTCCATCAGCCAGCCCTGCATACAAGCTATTCCACTTCACATGCAGGCAAGTTATCTCCTTTCCCAAAACCAAAGTTTGGAGAAACTCCTTTGCCTGCAAAAAAAACATGAAACAAACACACACACAAACACACAGAACTTTATTCTTGCAAGAAAATATATAATGTAAATTTCTATGGATTAATAGAACACTGTTAATACAAATTAAATGGTAGTTAAGGACCCCCCAAAAAGGAGGAATGCAGATTATCAACTTTGCTCTGCATTGTTAATTTGATTTTTAAATAGCCTTTTAGTAACCTTCCCAGAGCCGTATGGTGCCTCCCAAGCTATGGGTATGAGATCTCTGCTACAGAGACCCTATCCATAACGCCAAACTATGTTCTATTGAAATAGCCTCTTAGTAACCTTCCCAGAACCTTATAGAGTACCGAAGCTGTGACGTCATCAAAATCTATTTTTAAAATTTCTCAATTTGAAAATAATTTTCCGAAAGAGCAATAAAAACAATGCCCAAATGATGAAAACCAATTGAATATATTCAGTATTGGCTGAGATATGAACATCCGAATAAATAGATTTCCTATTGAAACCTATTAATTTGGATGGTCATATCTCAGCCAATACTGAATATATTCAATAGGTTTTCAACATTTGCACATCATTTTTTATGCTCTTTTAGAAAATTAATTTCAAATTTGGAAATTGTAATAATAGTCTTTGATGACGTCACACTTGGCCACTCTATGGTGCCTCCCAAGCTACGGGTGACAGGTCTCTGCTACAGAGACCCAGGCAAGGCTAACGGGTTGATGACAAGCCCCCACACCTCGTCAAGGTGGACTATTCATGTTCCTCATCAAAAGAAGGGGAGAGAGAGAGGGAGAGGGGGAGGAGGAGGAGGAGGAGGAGGAGGAGGAGGAGGAGGAGGAGGAGGAGGAGGAGGAGGAGGAGAAGAAGAAGAAGAAGAAGAAGAGAGAGAAAGAGAAATTAATTATTGTCGGGGAAACGACAGATTGAGAACAAAAGAATAAAATAAGGAGAGAAAAAATGTTTCAATAAGAATAGGATAGGATAAAAAAACACATGGACAAGAGAAGAATGAAAGAGGGAGAGAAATGGATACAGAGAGGAACATTGTGGAGGTTTATCCGGTACAAATCCCAAGAAAAGTCCATTTTAGATACAATTGTAAATTCAAAACTTCTCACAGTATTAATGTCTATTCTACCATTGGTGTGACCTCATAGAAGATCTTAACAAACTGCCCAGGACAAATTACACAGTATGTATGAATACAGGCTACAAGATAGTAGACTGACAGCCGATAAGACTGAAAAATCACATGTCCAACAGCCCACAAGCTCCATAATGTCAATCTTATGAGCTTTTTGAGGGGTTCCCAAGATAAATAGCCCATGTGATAGACAGCCCACGAGACTGACATTTTGGCATCACGAACTGACTTTTTTTTCTAGGATCACAAGACCAATACTATCAGTCTCATAGTTTATGGGTCTACAGGGATGACCAGACCTGCTCTGAACCTACCTTAACATCAAACTGAACCAGGTTTCTACTACCATCACTGGCAAATGCCACCATCTTGTTTGCAGTAGTGTCTCTCCACAGCTCAAAGTGCTTGATATTCCCTAGAGCTAGGTCCTCTTCTGCATCAATCTTGTTGGTCTGATGAGTTCAAATTCATATACAAAGGGATTTCAATTTCATCAGTGCAGATTATAAATTGATTTGAAAATCAGAAACAGGCCATTTAATATACACTATTGACAGCAAAGATCTTAGAAATCTAGAAGTTTTGATGCTGAACTCTGCAGCCAAATGCATTCAGATCATAAGACTAATTAGACCAGGTTTACAAGACTAAATGACCACAAGACAGTTGTGCTTCTATTCGATGGACTATCTCTATATCAAATTAGTACGTTCCAAAATACATTTTTCCTAATGATGTTTAATATTGAGTAATACCTTCAAAACTAAATATATAAGCACTATCAAAATATATATGTACAATAAAAAAGAAAAAAAAGAAAAAAGGATATGGTGATCAAATTAACAGGGGGCCAAGACATGTGTATGGTGAAAACTGCAAGATTCAAGTGTTGATTAATAGGACTTACTGCCAAGTTGAATATGATGAATCTGCTGTCAGAAATGCAGGCATATAGCTTATCCACAATAATGTACATGTTGATCACATAGCCTTTAGAACGAAGGCTGGAAGTTTCCTTTTCTTGGCGATTAGCATCTTCTGCCTGCTGTGCACTCTGTTGAGGTGTGTTAGAGGTCTCACAAGGATTGTCAGGAATACTGTCCTTTGAACTTGATGAATTTGAAGCTCTTGTAACCTTGGACTGGTCTTTGTGGCCCTTTTCCGTTTGAGATATCAATGTGTTATCTGGTTCTGGAGGATGAGCACTGCTGGTCATTTCATGCGGTGCATCAGGTTCTTGCCTTTTCTTGGGTAGAACTGTTTCTTTAGGATTGTGTTTGGGTCTCTTTGCCTGGGTGTCTTCAGGGACCGATTTCCATCGCTTTCGCTTTGTTGCAAAGGGTTCCACATGCTCTCCAGAAGTAAACCTTTCATTGTCCCTACCCATGAATGCCTCTTGTCTTTGGCTGATGTCATCAATGTCTTGTGGTTCTTGCTTTATTCTCCTGAATGAAGTTTCAGATGATGTTACATTCCTATATGATGATCCCATTAGAGATGCATCTTCATCTGTGTCCGACTGCAATGGCAAGGTTCGCTGTGCTCTAGGTTCATCTGTTCTTTCCCTTCTAACTCTAACTTGGTCCGAATGAACTGCCATTTCAAATGGTTCTGCAGTGACATCAGACACTGTGGACAATCCCGTGCTCTGGGTCATTCTGTCTGTGGCCATTACATTTGCATGTACCAGCTTGGCGACCGCTCCAATCACACCACCACTTGCGGGCATAGATTCCCTGTGCATCAGCTGTTCACAGTCGATTCCATAAAGTGTTTCATCGTCAGAGAAAATATCCACTTTGACTCCAGCTCCGCAGCTGTTGAGCTCCTGCAGGGTCTTGGCAAAGCTCTCTCTGCTCATAACCTGTGGAAGCACTTCAATGCTCTGGCCAACGCAAGACTGCTGAGGAGGGCTTCCTACGTTGATACCTAGTACATCTTGGTTACGCCCCACATCCCCGAAGGTGTCCATTGTCCCCTGTTCCTGATCAGACACGGTCCTGGCAGGGCTCCCAAACATTATCCTGAAACCCTCTGTTCTGTGACTGGGTGTGGTTTGAGCCATAGACATCACGTTTGATATCCTAATGTCACTCTCCGCTCCGGACTGCACTGCCTCACTTGCAACATCTCCCATGCCAGCCTGCTGAGCATCTGCCTGAAGACTAGGACCTCTTGCGGAGGATAACTGAGACTGTTTTGATGATGATCGACCTTCCTCTGTGCTGCTTCCATCCTTTTTGTTCATGGAAAAGACTGATTTCTTAGCCTTTCCACTTGAGGTCAATCCTGCAGAATGTAGAAAATTGATGAATGCTGATTTAAATTGTTATTGTTTGAATGACAGAATATATCTACATTGCAATTATACACAACCAACCTGAATTATAAAATCATCTGTTTTGAGTCAAATAAGTGACTATGACTGGCACTTTAAATGCAGAGTCCTGTAACGTGAGCTTCCAAAAATGTTCAGCTTTTGATATCAGTATCAAACCTTATCAGAAGACGAATAAGTATCCATTTCTGATAAGGCGCTGCTTATACATGTACTCTGCACTTTCTGATACATTTTATGGAACCATAATTTCAAATACATGGATATTTTAACTTAACATAATCTATACTATGAAAACTGATCTGAATATAAACAGTCAACACAAACAATGACAAACATTACTAAAGTTATCGAACGGAAACCACACTTTCAGATACATGATAAGCTATTTTTACATTAAATGAGCTATGACATTTGACCATTGACCTACGTACTACAAAATCAAACTTAGGCTGTTTTTTGATACCATGTACCTTCATATCAAATTTCATTAAAATCTGTCAAACATTTCAAAAGTTATCGAACAGAAACTAAATTTCAAATAATTAATTTTTTTGGGGTATATTTAATGACCTACGTTCTCCAAAATTGAACTTATGCTGTGCTTTGATACTGTGTGCCTTCAAAATGAATTATGACCTTTGATCTACATACTCTGAAATCGATATTAGGAAGTATTTTGATACCATGTAAAATCTAATCCGTCAAACATCACTAAAGTTATCAAACGGAAACTAAATTTCAAATAGTTAGCTTAATTTTTTTTTTAAATGACTTATGACCTTTGAACTACGTACTCCGAAATTGAACTTAGGCTGTGTTTTGATACCATGTACCTTCATAATGAGCTATGACCTTTGACCTACACACTCTGAAATCGAACTTAGGATGTATTTTGATATCATGTATCAAATTTCATTAAAATCCGTCAAACAAAGTTATCAAACTGAAACTAAATTTCAAATAATTAGCTTTTTTTGCTTATTTAATGAGCAATGACCTTTGACCTTTGACCTACATACTCTGAAATCGAACTAATAATAATTTTATGATAATTTATGAAACACAAAGTAAGATTGTATATCCAGTCCAGAAAGTGTTCAGTAAGTTTCTGTCCAAACACTATGCCCCTTTGCTCTTCATTGTACATTCCACATTCCTTCTTGTTTACAGATCCTACCAGCGGAAATTCCCTCGGAGTCGATTTCTTGTAAGTTTCAAAGCTTGGCATAGTATGTAAGTAGATTTCAAAGCTTGGCATAGTATGTAAGTAGATTTCAAAGCTTGGCTTTGTCCCACACCTGGCTTGTGTATATTACAATCTTGCTATGTCCTGTGTAATCTACAACATGTCAGTCAAATGTCAATGACACAAGCACTGACCTCTATGAACTCCTATCTAACCAGCAAAGGGTTATAAGGTTCAAATAAAGTTCACTAATAACAGCTTCAAAGGCCAATGACACAAACTTCTATAAATAAATGTAATTCATATGATGCTTTGATAAGTCTCTGTTTTTTGCCTGATTCTATCAGTAAACTATTATTAGCAAACCATTTTGGGCTAAATCTAGAACTACTCAAGAGCAAATTCTAATAGACAGGTTCATGTATTATACAGCAGTGCAATCACAAGTTGAGAGAAGGGGGAAAATGTTATCTTTATTTCTCTCTCCCATTCATCTGACATACCTAAAAGAAGATTGAGTCTCTTCTCTCTCAGACCAGTAAGACTGCCGATGACCTGTATAAATAAAGCACAACAAGCGAATCCTATACATCAGGGACATTGCAAAACTATTTTAAATTGTTAATGACCCCTCGCTTGAATACAAACTGATATGATTCTTAACATCATGAATTCAAGGTAAGCAAGATTAATATATCTGGTGACAAACATAGAGCACTGATACTACCAAATGAAAGAGTGTATTCCTTTTGAAAGTAAAATACAAAAAACATAGATCAGAATATGTATAGAAAATAAGACAAAACATAAAGAGAGAGACATTGTTTAATAAAGAAAGCAATATACTTTTTTGTTGTTCTATTAAGGGTTTCAATTCAATACCAAAGTTATTCAGAAAGAGAGAGAGAGAGAGAAAGAGAAAGAGAGGGAGAGATGGGGGATAATGAATTTTGATTGTAGATTTTTACTATCAAACACAAACGCAAAATAAGGACAGCCCAAAGAAGGGAAAAAGGTAAAACATCAAATAGCAATGAATTACATGAGGAAAGCAACTGCCAAGATCGATAACAAGAAATAAGCTGAGGGGAGTGTTTCACAAAGACTAAGATTGACTTTAAGTTGGACTTAACTATGGCAGACCGTTATGCCACTGGTTGCTCTTATTATTGGTCTCTCAATTATGATCTTTAAATTTTCTCCTTCAATAATTATTAATGAATTTTAAAAAATGAGTAAATTCTGTAGATTTGTGACCATGATTTGTATGTCTCTTGAGAGACCAATGCCAGTAAATGGTGAGAGCAACTGTGGAATGAATGGCCTGCCATAGTTAAGTGCAACTTTAAGTCGATCTTAGTCCTTGTGAAACACCCCCCATGTCTCATTCTACTCACCGTCTCCTTTTCTTGCTTGAAGCTCTTGAGCAAAGCCTCTTTCTCCTGTATGATCTCTACCAGCTTGTCAATCTTAGCGTTGAGTTTGTCCATCTTGGTCTGCAGCTTGTTCTCCTGCAGGGTGATGTCCAGGAGACTGCCCATGTCTCCTACCATGGTGTCCAACTAGAGAGAACAAAGAGAAGAAGTGGAGCGAGTTTTACAATGCCGATTCATATATTGCTCTTGACATGGCTTATTTCTCTCTCTCCCTCTCCTTCTTTTTCTTTCTTTCTCTCTTTCCTTCTCTACTTTCTACCAGTTTCCTTATATCTTTTCTCCTCTTCTTATCATTTTGGTGATATTTTAATGCCTTATATTAAAGTGATTTGATATTTTCCCGCTGTTAATTTCAATTATTACATTGTCGTTTTTTTTGTTTATTATTTTGTGCTTTATACTACTTCTAATGCGGATTATTCTTATATGTTAGTTTCATACTGTTTTTACCTTTACTTGTGAGCTTTGATGTTATTCATTATTTATATTTCCGTGTACTACATTTTTATTCTGTTCAGGACCAAGATGGAAAACAGATTTTGTATCTACAATATATATCTGATTCTTGTTATCCTGAATAAATATATTTCAATAAAATAACAAAAAATTGCGATTACACCACATATTCTTTTGACAGTTGGGTGAGTTGGTCCTGCAAAAAGGGCCCACTCATGCTGGATCTCGATGTTTCAATAGGTTTTACCTATCGTCTTCAGGATGAGTGTGTAAGCTTGGATAGGGGTTTAAAGGCATTCTTGAACAATGCCAAATCTGAGATGCACGGCCCTACGTGTTATCAGCGTCTGTGATATGGTGTAATATTAAAGCCCTAACAAAATGTGCTTTAAAATGATCATGAAGTGCCTCAAAAAAGTAAAAATCTTTGTGTGACCGTTTTACCATACGCATGTTACTGTCATGTAATATTGAAATTTCAAATTCCAATCATAAATATCTTGCGGCTCAATACAGGGCTCAATACTGACCAGTTTTTGGTCACTGGGTCTCTACTAGTGTTTTGCCCTATAGGCCTACACAGGTAAGGTCCTCAAGAAATGGCATCTAACAACATTCCCCCCTTTTGAGTAAGAAAATTGGGGAAAATAGGGAAGAAAAGAGAAAATAAGGTAAAAGTCAGGAATATCGGGATAGAATTGAGAAGAAAAACAAAAATCTGGAAATAAAAATAAAAAATGGAAAAAAAGTAATTATCATGCCTGTATCTACCACATATCCATTTATTTCGTAGAAAGTGAGGAAATTGTAGGATTTTAATTATGAAGTGTAAGGGCTCCTCATCATTTATTTTTCTTTTATTTGCACTGTTGGTCATTCAAACAAATCACCAGCAAATCACTCCATATTGTTGGGCACAATCATACGTACCATTTTCCTCTTCTGCATAAACTTCTTCTTGATTTTGGTTGCTGTCAAAACCGTTGGACTCTTAGTTCTTTTCTTCACTCTCCCCAAGATGACGGGTTTGACTGGCGTTCTCTTCACATTTGCAGACTGTTGAAAGAGAAAGGGTAACAGTATAAAACACATGCTAGATTCATGAAAAATATGGTAGAAACAAATGAATACAATCTAGTAACGACGAAAATGGTTCTAATATTCCAAGAGTTTCTCAATGAAAAACAGCCTGACTGAACTTGCTGACTGGTATGATGGTGCAATATGCATCAATCTCAAACGTTTCTCTTCACAGCTGAACTTTTCACAGGTTTCAACTTAATTCATATTTATTTCATATCCAACAGAAAGATAAACAAAGGTATTACATTTTTTCATACATAATTCATTTTTTCTTGTAACTATTCAAATACACTTTGCACAAAATAAAATTATTACAAGAAATTCTTAATTTCTATTGAGGTTTGCTCAATACAGCAGTAAGTAATGTACAAGGGTGTATTCCAGCCATACAAATGTTATTACACATAACAAGTCAATTACAACAAAAGTTGACTTTATGTGTTTGCAGTTACTTTAATGCATAATAATAATCTTTAAAAATCTAATGCTTAATTTTTTTTTCTTCTTCTAATAAACTGTAACAATTACAACAAAGGTTTATTTGACTTGATTGGAGTTTAATGCAAAATAAACTTTGTAATAACTAAACATATTACCTTGGATACCTTAGGCTTGGGTTTTTTCTTCGTAGGTAGTTTGTTTCTGACTTCTTCAACTGGAGATGGATTTCTCTCCTTGGTGTTTGTTTTCTTGTCTTTTTTCTTTTTTTTCTTGTGAGCTTTCTTAATCTTTACAGTCGAGCCAACCTATTCATGATAAGAAGTAATGAAGCAAAACCATGTCTAATACTAATAATACAAATAATTACTTACAATATTGCAGTACTGTCACTATTAGCATGTCTTTTGAAAGTAAAGAACATTAACTACAGCCGTAAGTGCTCTATTATACACATTAGAGTACCTATGGGCGAATGCAGCTAGCATAAACCTGAACAAAAATACTTACTCATTAATCTAGGCTTCGCCACGTTATAAATCGCTCGGTTTTTTCATATTCAAATTCTAATACCATTACTATTAATATGTCTCGCCTGTTAATAAACGACAACACAAACATTATGACTACAGCGGTAAGTGCTCTATTATACACATTAGAGTACCTATGGGCAAATGCAGCAGGTATAAACCTGAAAAAAAAAATACTTACTCATTAATCTAGGCTTCGCCACTTCACGTTATAAATCGCTTGGTCTTTTCATATTCAAATTCTAATTAATATGTATCGCCTGTTAATAAACAACACTTTGCTCTATCACTCCGTAAGGACTTTTGATTTGTTATCATTATTAATAGGCGATTACTTTTACTGAAGCAAGAGAATAACATTTTCAAGTGTGGTCATTCCAGGTATTTGTGTGTTATTTCAACACTGCTTTATACTCTATATACTTCTGAAAGTGAGTCTCTGTTTACTCTGAGACATCAATATTTTGTTATTATGATTACACATGTGACTAACAA
This sequence comes from Strongylocentrotus droebachiensis, assembly GCA_035222895.1. Taxonomy (NCBI): domain Eukaryota; kingdom Metazoa; phylum Echinodermata; class Echinoidea; order Camarodonta; family Strongylocentrotidae; genus Strongylocentrotus; species Strongylocentrotus droebachiensis. The sequence goes on along the minus strand of JAVYIG010000038.1, from coordinate 665,799 downwards.
GGAAAATAGGATGGTACGTACTGCAGGGGATGGAGAGGTACTTGTGGATGTGACACTGGTATCATGTCTCTCAGAAGGTCCTCTTGCATCGGGATTTTCATCAGGGTCTCTGCTGCTGATGCCTTGTTGACTCTGTCCTTCTGGCAACTTACTGGGTTGAAGTGTACGCTGATCCAAATCAGCAACGGTCAGAAGCTCTTCCCTGATACCATAGGTAGCGGATGCAACAGAACTCTGCCTTTCTGAGGATTCTCTCTCGTGCGGCGCATCAAGGGCTTTTTCGCTGCTGCTGGTTTGTCCTGGATGATTCTGCTCTTCATACGGCAATCGCTCCCACTCAAGACTAGGCTGAAATGCCACTGATTCTGAGGTGTCTGGAGGCTCCAGTTTTACAACGGGGGTAGTAGATCTCAAAGTGACCGCGTGTGATGGATAAATTGCCTCTGGGTCTACGGGAGTAGCGGAGGTGACGGCCTGTGGTGGATGCAACCCGTCTTGACTCATCAGAGGAGGTGCCTCCTGGATGTTTCCAAAATGAATTATGTTCTCTCGGATAAACACGTCCTGGTTGGGTTCACTTGTCTCCAAAAATTCAGGAGCTTTGGGTGAAAATAAAAATGAATATAAGATAAGATAAGATAAAATAAGATAATTTATTCCATTCATCATAAAAACATTTAGATACAATAACATACAAAATCACAAGATATATAGTCAAAATAAACAAAACATTCCATACGATAATAGTACAATATAAGGTGATCTAGACAAAAACATAGAAAAAGTGAGTATTTATGTGAATGAGGAGGCACCTAGAAAGGAAATGCCTTATTGGTGCTGCCACCTACAGAAAACAAAAAACAAAAAATTTGAAATTAGGATAAGAAGAGATATAACTGAAAAAGAATATCTTACAAAACGTAAGAAAAATTTCACCAGCGCAAATTCTTCCTCAACAAGGGTGATATAACATATCAACACACTTTCAAAATAAAAAATTGTTTTGGTCTTATCAAACCACCTCACAGTGATACGATATAGTTATATTTCAATAAATATGCCAATGCATACTTCAACATGCTATTTTTTTCTTTTCTCTTACAGCTTATCTGTACTAGTTTATAGGAGGGATTAGACCACACTGCAAGGTCACTGGACAGGTGGTTACCTCATCAACTCAGCTCTCAATTAACATAAGAAAAAGAGGATCACGGGGGACCAATGGTCACCGCTTTAGGCATTGTTTTCTATATAGAAGGAGCAAGTAGCTACCAGTAGGGACAGTGTGGTTTTAAAGCACCCTTCACACGTAGCAAACCCACATTTCTTTCAATTTGGACCAAGGGAAACCAATTTTCTGCGGAGAAGCCTGCTTTCACTTAATACCTGTGAGCTGAGAGAGGATATCTTCTCCATCTGCATCCTCACTCTGAATCAGATCAAGAAGCTCCTGTTGGAATTCAGTGCTCAGGTTCATGATGTCCACACTGTCAATTGTATCCTCGGAACGGCTCGGTGACGAAGCCAAGTGACTGAATCTGGAAAGAAAAGCAAAGACATAATTTATTATAAGATGGGTAGAAAAATCCCTGCAATCTGATTGGTCAATTACCATGTAGTTATTTTTACTGGATGCATGCGATATCGGTGATCGATACCACCAATATCCCTTTTTTGAAATAATTCTCATAATTTTTAATTAAAAAAAAAAAAAAATTGTTTTCTTTTTAAATTTTCAAAAAATAATTTACTGTAGCCCAAAGAATGGTCAGGGCAATGTTCTGCCCTGGTACAAATGTCGACTTCATTTTTTTTTAAATTGCATGATATAACATGGTAATTCATTATGCTGAACCAGCTTGAAATGTGCCTACATGTGTCTTTTTATTTTGACTATTGCAATCGTTTTATTTTCTTTATTCATTTTTCTTGGATCTTGGAGAGTAAATGTTTGTGACCAATGATTGTTTAACCCGACTGCTAAGGAAGGAGGTGTATACTTGAATTTAAAGTAAGCAACCAGCTTTAAGTCCTTTCAGCTGGATTTGGAGGATTAATGCCTAGTTACCCAAGTGGGCAATGGCCTGGTTTTGAACCTGAAACCTTCCAGTTAGAAGATCACAGCTTTACCCCTGAGCTATCCCGCTTCAACATAAGTAATAATAGATTGTGATTATAATTTCATTTAGGTTACTGGCTGGGCAGACTCTTGATGGTCACTCACAGTGAACTGCACTAAATTCTTCAAACCAATAACAGTGACATTTGTAAAGGTGATATCTGTGCAACAATAGCAGACACTTTATGATTTAGGGGAGTATCATAGCTGAGTAGTTTAAGGCGCTTGACTGGAGATGTGAAGGTCGAGGGTTCAAATCCCGACACGGCACTAACATCCTTTGGCAAGATATTAACCTGCACTTGCTACTCTCCACCCAGGTGTTAAATGGGTACCCGGTAGGATGCGGCCCTCACTGTTGGTCAAACAGTTTTTGAGCATCAAGTAACGCCTGGCTGGAATGCTCCCCAGGGAGTGGAGATTGTGCACACAGTGTGTGCGGGCAAGTATTGAATCCAATGACCGGGGTAAAAGTATATCTGTAAAGCGCTTAGAGACATTGTAGATGTATGAAGCGCTATATAAAAGGGGAATATTATTATTATTGCATGGTGGGGTTTACTTTTAGGTGGTCAAAGGCACCCATTATTAGATATACCTGTTGAATCTTCCAGGGGCTTTCTTGGCTTTGGCCAGCATCATACGCAGCTTCTTCTGCTGCCAGACTGGCTTGGCAACATCGCTCAGTAGACCTTGGATTTTCTCCTATTGACATTAGCATACACGTTAACATTAAAATCATTGAAGTTGGGTATAAATTTGTGGTGTTCAAGTCAGAATTATCTAAAACTAAAGATAATTCTGAGTTAAAGAATGTTCTAGAGGCAATGACAAATGCAGTAAAAGAGCTTTATGTACTCTATATTCAAATCTGGAACCTTTGCGACATTTGAGATACCCAGCAGCCCTCCAACACTTGAGAGAATTTTTTTTTTTTTTTTAAACTTGACAAGAAACATTCAAGACTCGCCTTCAATTATGCAAACCACCTGCTCATTTTCAAAGCAAATATAAACAAAATCTGAAGAAATTAGGAAATACTTGCGAAAATGTGTGACACTTCCTTGTGTTTCACTCATATCGCATAAAGACCAATTGATTCTCCTTGTTGTAGTGTTATTACAATGTTGTCTTTTTTCCATTTAAGAAGAATAAATAAATTTGAGAAAGCTAGTTTAAAAGAGAAAGAAAGAAAAGTACCTTGAATACGTGTCCTGCGTCCGGTTGTTCAGCGTCTTTATTGGTTCTCAGTCTGCTCCTGGCATTGGTGAGGTTTGGGCGTGGGTTCAGCAACCGTTTGTTTCCTCCACTCGGCTCCCTGTTCTGAGTAGCATCGACAGGTAGGTTGGCAGGGGCCGAAGATGAACGAGCAAATGATGGAACGTCAAGGCTAGACTTGTCGGTCACGATCTCTCCAACTTTATTTTGAACAAGTTCCTTGTGCTTTAGGCTGCTGTCCTTTGTCCCAGATGAGGAACTTGGCCTAATGTCTTGATCATACCTGTTTGGAGTTAAACTTTCCATGTGACTCAGGGTTTTAGATGCACCTTTGCTTGACTCACCGGTAACAGTTTCTCCACCTTCAGTTGTCACCATTTCTTTGTGCTTTGAGTTGTTGTCTGCAGTTGAGGAGGTACTTGGTCTTATTTCCTGAACATTTGTACCTCTGATTGAACTTTCCATGCCTCTGTGGCTTTTAGATGCAAGTTTGCTTAACTCATCACTGTTGCTGTTGTCTGTTGTCCCATTTGAGGAACTTAGTCTTATGTCGATACCTTTTGCACTTGTAGTTGCCCTTTCCTTGCGATTCTTGATCTTAGATGTCAGTTTGTCTAATGAGGGTGGACACCGAATCTCTGCACTCCATTTTCCATTTCCCTCCTGCAGAGAATAGAATGACGATACTGGGGCTGCTGACAACTCTGTCTGGAGAGTGGATGTTGGAAGGGTTGTTGAAACTGTTTCAGAAACTCTTGCTCCATCTGAAGATGTTGGCCTTCCCATTTGAGAGCTGATTTTAGAAGTATCTTTCTCTGCTGCTTGAGTTGAATGAGGTTGACTCGACACCTCTTCAAACATTTTCTTATTTTTATTGTGGACAGTCTGAGGGTATGGCGATGACGATGACACTGTTTGGTGAGTGGGTTTCAGAAGGGATGCAGAACGGTCGGCAGCCAGTTTAGAAACATTTGCTACATTTGAAGAAGTGACTTCAACAATGTCATCAACAGGAACATTACCTTTCGCATGAAGGGCCTCACGCAAATGTATTTCAAATCTGTCAATTGCAGAAGTTGCTTTTGGGAGTATTCTATTACTTTCTGAATTGCCTTCACTTGTGGGTTGTTCTGTTGAAACGACCTCAGATGACCCAGTGGGATTACCAAGAGATTTTGATTCTTTCACAGTGCGTTGCATTGGTGATTGGTAAGACGTTGCTGAAGGATTGTTCTGCAAGGAAGCTATGGACTTCTTTTTCTTCTCTAATTTTCCTTTCAAAGGTTTTGGAGTGTTTGGAGTTGTGTGTCCTTGCTTATTTTTTATTTTGGGGGACACTTTCTTCTTCTTCTTCTTTTTCTTCTTTGGTGTTGGGCCTCCTGCGATCTTAATATTTGGCTCAGATTCTGATCGCATGTCCTTCTTAACCGAGTCTGGGTGGGCTTGTTTACTAGGTTCCTGTTGGTCTGATGGCTTTTCCGAGTGACTGCCGTGGGCAGACGATTCCTGAGATGCAACCGAATGCTGTGCTGCCTTTCCAATGTTCACCGTAGTTGTCACATTGTCTCTTTTCACATTGGCCTCACATTTCTCCTCCTTCCTCTTCCCACTATTCTTCTGCACCCTGAGTTTTACAGTTTTCTTAAAGTTCTTTTCATTCCATTGTTTTACAGCCTGAGCCGGCGTTGTAAACCTCTGTCTTGGGTCGAATGCACGTGAGTTGTTTTCCCAGTTTCCACTGGGCTGTTCAAATCTTTGATGATAAGGTCTTACAGCGTGAGCCGATGTTGGAAATCTCTGTCTTGGGTCGAATGCGTGTGAGTTGTTTTCCCAGCTGGGTTGTTCAAATCTTGGATAGGGTGGCCGCCAATAGAATGAGTTGCGAGGCGGCTGCCAGTCTCCTTGGTGATGTCTCGGCCGTCCTCCATAATGATAATCACTGGAATCTTCATGGAAAGTATTTGGTACATGGCTCTGTGGATACTCTACATGTTGGAAGCGAGCTTGGCTTGGGATAGTGTTTGAGGGTCGGGGTGCCTCCCATTGAGTTGATGTGATTTTCTCGCTTTCAGATCTCTCGGAACAGCTGTGAAGATAAGAAAGTCCACTTTGAAATCATCACTGATTGAATGGCAAGGAATCCCCATGCATGAATTGATAAAGGCTACACACATTACCAACACATCCTTCCAGGTAAAGTAAGTACTACATAATTTACAGGTAAAAATGAGAGTGGTAGATAAAATCATTTTAAGTTGGAAAAATCAAATGGAAATGTTTTTAAGCAAATCATGTTAAAAGACAAACTCTCAACTTGTGTTTAATATCTTGCCTTTCATCTTTTTGGCATACACACACACACATTGAGAAGACAAAGTGTTTTAAATATTTAAAAATTATATTTAACAATTATTTATTTTCTGGATATATCGTTATTTACACCCATGTAGTACACTCTGTATACATAAGAGTGTAGTAGTCTCCAAGGACAAAACAAAAAGATTTGTATAGTGATTGTTAAAATGATACCCAGGTATGTCTTCACTTCACAGATATTGATGACATATTTAAAATAAAAATATTTATTTATATAGCTGTAGAACCGTTAGAACGATTAAATAAACTCAAACAGCATTGAAATGAACCTCCCCTCCCTCAAGAAAAAAATATACTAATACAAAAAAATAAAAAAAATAAAAATAAAAAAAATACAAACTAAATAGTTTTTGAAAAATACACTAATAAAAAAAATATATAAAAAAATACAAACTAAATAACTAAAATGTAAAATATAAAAATGCACAAGCAAAGAAATGAATCATGAAAATCAAAATCCACTCCTGACCTTGCTGCAGAAGCAGAAGCTGTAGGTTTGACCTGACGAGGGTCTCCCAGTCTCTTCCTACGTTCAACAAGTGAACGCTTATGTTGGTCACTGATCAGATGCTTGCCATATGCATTCAGGTTAAAGCTCTCAAACATGCACAAGTTGCAGTGATGCTTGGTTCTAAACAGAGTGGGAAACATACAAATATAATAAGATTTACAGTAAGAGAAAGTTGTATCCCACTAGATACTGGATGTGTAAGAGGGCTGAGGCGATTGATAAAGGATTGCGTTCATCTACAGTTCATCTACCGTTCCTCGGATAGGACGTTAAATGGAGGCCCTGTGTACAGGAGAGTCACCACCCTTGCATGTTAAGAACCCATTGCACTATTTGTATAAGAGTAGGGGGAAACCCCGGTGTAATGGTCCACCTGCACACCCCAAACAGGCCGAGTATACGGCATCTGCAAGAATATTCAGTATTGAAGGAGGCAGATTATCTTGAAGAAGAAGAAGAAGAAGAGACTACAATGAAGATTTATATTCATATCTTAAATACAATTTGGATTTATAAGCACAATCTGAAAGTACCTACATCAATTTGCAAAACAATAATACATCTGTAGATGCTGTAGTGATCTATGAATAATGATACTGAGGTATTTCAACACTAAACACTTGACTACTGAATTGTCATATTCCCCATAGGTTTAATACAAGAACCATCCAGTTCCAGTAACTGGTTTAAGATGGAGGTATGTATCCTTTATAGGTCTAAAACTTTATTCTTGAAGAAGAAATATTAAAAGGATACAAAATGTATGTGAACATGTATCTTTGAATAAAGGAAAGAAAAGGGAAAAAAAAGGGGGAAAAAAGAAGAAAAAAAGAAAGGAAAAAAAAGAAAGGAAAAAAAAGAAAAAAAGAAAGAAAAATGGTAAACCATCAAACTCATACCATACCTTAATGATTTATTGTTTAAAGCCTTATGATGAAGCATAGACCATAAATGTTCCTCAAATTGTACCGATGAGGGATAGTCCAGCTTGCAGAGTTTACAAACAAACTTTGGCTTTTCTTTGTCCATCGTTTTGTCCATCGTTTCATCCATACTTGATCTTGATGTATTTCTGGACAGTCAAGAACAAAGGAAAAAAGAGAATTCAATGTATAAAATAGATGCAATTCTAAAGTTACACTGTACAATTATCAAAATAATAATCACAATATGGGATCTTGGGAGATTGGGATCAACTCTTATTGAAACTTGAAAGATTCAAGATGCCAAAGTTCTTCGTGCCATCAGCCTAGTAGTACTACTGTAGTAGGCCTAATCATGTTAATAGTATGATCCAACATCATTCACGCCCATACAACAGATTAATATTTGTAATAATAAATAGAATAGACTCGAAATCTAGTACCTATACAGCTAAGACAGTAAGAGAGAAAGACTACAAAGTATTACAAAATAGCTCTAGTATTTTAAGCATCATGATTGGTCAAAACGCGTCACATGACATGCACCTACATGTATTTTTGGTGCATGCACAATCGTGCCAAAAAAAGTGATATTGCACGCTAAAAGATCGATATCCAGCGCAGCGTATGCGTAGAGCAAGTAGCAAGGTCTTATCTTTTCATTTTTTAGAACCAACATAGGTCTATAACTCTCCTACGCAACTGTCATAGTACTCTTCTTAGACTCTAGTAACGACAACGTTAGATCTAGACTTTTGTTTGTTTTGATTTTCATTTGTTGCTATTTTATGAAACAAATAACGCACTGGACCCTGTTGTGCGTAACTAATGTATGCAGTGTACGCACGGTTTCTTCAGAGGTTTCTTGAATTCTTCAATCTAAAGAAACCTCGCATGCACTACATTCACCACTAACGAACGCTGACCCGTGCATTATTTGTATAGATCTAGCCTAGAAATCTAAGCCTATGGCTTGTTCCTGTTAGACTAGAACATAGTAAAAAAAAAAAAAGAGTATGACTCATACCTATCTTCTTCTAATTCTATTCATTTATGCCATGCCAAGGTCTTCCAGGCATAGACTAGTAGAGTCAGAGTTCAACTTCTGGCCAAAGTCAAAAGTAGTGAAAGTCCCATTACCAGACAATTAAGTAGGGGTCTATTATTTTGTTATTAAAAGAAAGTTTTGAAAATCTCACTTTTAATTACGATAGCGTCATCAGCATCGCAGTATCATCGTCAGTATTCATGATGACACCCAGATTTGCACCATAAATCATGTTGATGACTATGTCACTGTGCAGTAGATCTACACTTATTTTTCCCATCAATTTGAATAAACTGTATTATAAAATGGCTCTAGTTGTAGACTGTACAGTGTAGTGTCGATGTCGTCTTTGAGTTTGAGCTCCAATGCACGTGCAGATATGTCTAGGCAAGATCGCTGCTTTTCGCCCCGTAGTTCCCGGGGCCGGGCACTGGCTTGCCTTGTTGACGACAGACGTGGTTTATGCGATTCAGACCAAATGGGGCCGGCCAGCGCAGGCGTGCATATAACAGGAAATCTGATTGGTTGTTATTAATAGTTACGTTTCTCCTGAACCAATGATGCGAGTCAATGCAAAAAAACTGCTTCCGGGTTAACCCTGTAGATCGAATAGGCGTTCACCGAAAAGGATATTTTGCTGTAAATACTTGGTTGCTCCTCTCTGGATTACACTATATAATCGCAGGTAATAATCGTTCGAAGCTTTGAATTGTATGTGGTGAATGGTGTGATTTCTATGCTTTATTTTGAAATAATTATTAGTTTTATTGATTAGTGCTGTCAAGTTTGATTCTTGGCTCAAATTCGGGGGAAAGCACCGTACCGCCACCGGTTCGATCAACGGTAACGTCCGTAGGAGTAGGCTAGGGCCTAGGCCCCACACAGCTTGTGTTTTGTCGCTCTGAGGCCGCTGAGCTGAGGTGACAATCAGCTCGGCGCGGCTTGACCAAGGCCAAGACAGAAGTTAATTCTGGTATGGAGAATTATTAGATAGAACTTACATTGGCGCTAGTTTAAAAGTCGGCGCTTGTTCAGAAACCTATCAAAAATTTGACCTGTAACTGTGTAAGTCTAACTCCGGCGTGAACATAGGCTACCCGAAATGAAGTAAATATTATTATTAAATGTCCAAATAAAGATCATGAGTTAAAAGTCGTTATGTTTATTTCCTGTTTCGTGTCAATTTTCTTGTTATCTTTTGGAGTATTTTTCGAAAAAACATTGATATTAGTATACTTTTTCACAGGTTTCACGGCAAACCGCTGCTCAATACAAGTGCATACCGAAGCGGGCGGGCGCGCGCCTGTGTGAAGTTATCTAGATCTACTGTAATAAGGATCTGAGACATTACTGGTCATGGGGAAAAAAATCCTAGGTATGAGATAAGGTATTTGTAAAATTGTACTGCGCTGCCCATCATCCAGAGGCCTACCTTTATGCCAGGGCAAGCTACGGACTTCCTAATCATGGTGTCTATTTTTATTCCCAATTCTTCTTTATTCCTATTTGATTTTGCCAAATCTTTGTTCCCATTTGCCAGATTTTCTGGTACACCACTGGCCACTGCTGTCATAAGTTGTGCAAAAGTAAAGGTTCATCATACTAGCATTGCGATGCGTTGCGTTGCGTTGCCCCGCCGCACGTACTGCTGAACCGGGCGGTATCATTGAGCACAATTGACTTTAAAGATAAAGACCAGTTATGGTCATGCGATTGCATTGTGAAAGAAACGTTGTGAAATCAATCAAAAAAGGTTGATCATCTAGCATATTGGTGTGTCATCAAAATGATATGAAATTTGGCCCAGTCTTGGTAAAGTTACAAGCACTGTACACAGACAAATGTACATGGGACTACGCGACACGTGCGTGCACAATATCTATCAGGTCCAAATAGATAATTTACTAAATATATCAATTAGTAGGCGGTTTCTCGGCAAAATTTGTAGCATCACGTTTCACATGATTGGTAATTAGAGCTTCCATTTCATTTTTGTGGAAAGGGGGGCATTTCGAAAACTAGTCTTTACCTTTAAAATTCTAAAAAATCATTTCAATCAGGTAATTTTTACTTTATTCCGTTTTTTAATTTAACACAAAACCTTTTTCTTCATTTAATTTTTCCCAAATCATGTACAGTTCTTTCAAGCAGATTGTATCTACACCCTAGCCCCCCACTCAGTGTTATTTGAGGTACGCATTTGCTTGTCTTTACCTTTAAAATTCTAAAAAATCATTTCAATCAGGTAATTTTTTACTTTATATTCCGTTTTTTAATTTAACACAAAACTTTTTTTCTTCATCTAATTTTTCCAAAATCATGTACAGTTCTTTCAAGCAGATTGTATATACACCCTGGCCCCCCCCCCCCCCCACTCAGTTTTTATTTAGGGTACGCATATGCTTGTTCCCTGTCTTTGAAAGCACCCCCCTAAGTCCAGTGTATAAAGTCAATACGGGCCGATTTTTGTGTGTGTTAAAAGCCGGACTTTGCTGCGTGAAAAGTACCCCTTTACCAGACATTTTGGTAACACACACAGTATCCCTCCATTCTCAGAGTGGGGGGGGGGGGGGGGGGGGGGGGGGTGGGGCCGGGATCTACATGTACACAAGTCCAGATTTTTTTTCACGTTGCTCTTTTTTGTGCGTACATTTTGTTGCGTCACTTTAGTTCGTGTTGCCTAAGGCCAGATTTATTCTTGAAACGCTGATAGTGTGACCACTGACCACCAGCCGCAGTTTAATTCAAACTCACAGGCTCAAACACAAGCAGTTGAGCTTTTGCAGACGGCAATAGAAACGCAAGGAAACGCTCTCAAAGTTGACCTTTTTTTTTGCAAGCATTTTGATATCGATCTGTAGGCAAGCAAAAAATAGAGTTAACAAGCAATTTTCACCACATTTAATCCGGTGAAAAATTATGTCAGAGTTTAAAGTAGTTTCTTGATCTAAAACTTAAATTAACCTGAACTTAACGTTAATCTGTCCAGTCTTGTGAAGCTACAATATACTATGAGATCGACAATCACAGGGTGATGCATTGTGTAACCTCCCCTCACTACCCCGAACAATGCTCTTGATTGAGTACAGGTATCTGTTTAGAGGCGGTTAGTGGAGCATGATATAGTTTTGGTCAATGCATGCCTAAACAGAAAGCTTCTGTCTCGATATCGATGGTTATTCCACTGAGAGTAACACCTGTCAACAGTCATTGTAAAAAGTTCTTTTGCCAGACTTTATCATTAAGTAATCCTTTAATGATGACGGATGCATAGTGGCCCATTGATGTACTATTCAGAGTACCGTAATTAACGTTGTATAAACCGCCCTCGTGTATTAACCGCACCCCTCTTTTTCGCCCTTAAAAAAAAAAAAAAAAAAGCCTGGTCCGTGTTAAAAAAAACCATGCGTGATGGCCTTTCATTTAACTGCGAGGTGCAGCTGAATGTGTAAGATCAATAATGTAAATTCAAAAACAGTAGAGGACCTAGGATAGAACCTTGTGGTACACCATGTAATAGAAGAAAAATTGGAGGAATTATTATTATAAACTACATATTGAGATCACAGACAAATTTGACAGACAAATTTGAGTGTTGTTCTAGTTTCCGAGTGGTGAGTCAACACACCGATTACTGAGCTGGGAGACATTGCCAGGCATAGCGCCAGGTGTAGGGGCATAAATCGAAACTTTACCGTGTACCGTGTATAAACCGCACCCCCGACTTTGAATTTTTTTCGGCGGGAAAAAAGTTCCGGTTTATTCACCGTTAATTACGTTAAATTGTACAATTTTTTTTTTAAATCAGCTCTTTGTCAACTCGTAACCAAACAAAACCAAACAAAACAAGATACATGTCTTAGTTTTTACATGATGTAGAAAACAGGTCAAGGTATAAATTCACATAATTTCATCTCTACATGTACTGTATGTATTCGGATATCCAAGGTTCTAGTAAAATTCACGGTCCAAGTGTGATAGCCGATAGGTCTTTCACCGGCAAGTACATGTAAATATTGTTCAGAAATGAATACCGGTAACAGTGCCAACAATTATTGCACATGTATGTACATGTAAGTTGTGCTCTATTTTGTGCTCAATTTTGACACTTACTGCAGATTTTTTTTTACAAGGCCTTGAGCTTTGTCTATTACTTGTTTGTTGTTCTACATAAACGTACAAAACATGTACATGTACATGTGCATGTAATGTTGTAAATGCTTATTTCATTGTTTTGTCAGTTCTACATCTAAATTCATGCATGATTCAGGCAAAAAAAAAGCGCTTTGTTTTTAGTGCTGTCATCTGTCATTCTTTTGGACATGTTGCCAGGCGAACACATCATTCAACCCAAATATGCTAAATTTGTGTAAGTGTGCAGGACCTGGCAGAGCTCACAACGTGATTCTTACTTTTGCTAGATATTGGGAAGTAGTTGTGGGGTGACTGGAAACGATGACGTCAGTAAAATTATGTTAATTGCCAAAACAAATAAAATTAGGACAAGTCATTTGCTTTGTGTCTGGGCAAATTTGGCTGCATTCGCGTAAGTTAAAAGAAACCGCTGCATAATAAGCAGCCAAACACCAGTAGTAAGTTCCATGCAATTGTAGTCTGTTGTTGATAAAATTCCCTTCCATAAATGGTAATATAATTTTGCACATGTTATCTTCTCCAACTTTCTGATTTACATGTATATGAACACCCTTCACCACCAAAGTAAATCTTGTGTTGACGAAGGGAAACTTTTTTTTTACTATTGACATGACATAGATTTTCTTCCGTTGGAACATTGAAAAAAACCTGTCAATGTCCTACATGTAAGTATACCGGTACTTAATCTCTTGAATGCTCCGAATCTAAGAATACTAAGTCCACATCTACATAAGATCAAGGCCTACACATGTGTTAAATTTTTAAATATGTTTTATAAGGTTCAAAGTGCAATATCTTATTAATCAATCTAGCTGATCCTTAAGAATGAATTGATTTTTAAAGCATGTGGTATTTATTATCCCCTCCCAGGCAAAGTCAGAGGGGATATATAGTAACATTGCTTTCCGTCCTTCCGTCCGTCTGTAACAAATCTGGTTTCCGTTCGATAACTTTAGTAATGTTCGACGGATTTGAATGAAATTTAATATGAAGGTACAGTACATGGTATTGAAACACAGCTTACCAGTAAGTTCTTTTTTGGAGTATGTAGGTCAAATATCAAAGGTCATAGCTCATTAAATATGCAAAAATATCTACATATATATATGCGAAAATGTGGTTTTCATTCAATAACGTAAGTAATGTTGTTGAGTATGTCTGCATTTATTTACGTGTAATGTCCACAAATTTAGTCAATGCCCCAGGCTATTGAAATTGTCTCAGGTTGATTTATTAAAAGTATTTGTGATAGTGCTCAGGTAATCTCTCAATATTTCAAAACCATTTAAATACAGGCATACAGACTTTTCTCACTTCGCATTTGAAATTTGAAGAAAAAAAATAGAAAAAGAAAAAAAGAAGAAAGGAAATGAACAAATCTTGAAATGTTGGTTGCCCACTTGAAGCCAAAGGGAGATTCCCTACATTCTTGACTATCAAGCTCATTATTGGCACCGTCAACATTCAAGATTTAGATGAGCGATAATTTGAGAGCCCTTGGCTCAAGCCCATGTCTCTCTTCCTTCCCTTTCATTTTCCCCAAAGCTCTTGTGGATTTTTGCGGTACTGGCCGTGTTCATAACCATGAGGAGGCTATGAGTGTCATTGGAGCCAGGCTGTGTGTGTGTAACTTGCCTGGTTTGCCTGCCAGGCCAATTTATCATAATGCATGCTGACAATCTACTGTAGTAGCTCAATATCTGTCTCCCCCGTCCGTGTATGTGAAGCGCATAGAGTAGAGCCACTTTTTCTATTAGCTTGATTGGTTGCCTCTCCTACAGTAGATCAAGATTAATTGAGGTGAAGTCTGTCAGGTGAATGCAGTGACAAATGATGTCCTTGTCCATACGTGTACAGTATTTTGCACAAACCATGAAAAGAACACCAGAAACTGTCTCTTGTGATTTACATGTACATGTATACAATGATGGGAGTGGAGGCATATTGAGGTGACAGATTTTGATGAATCACATTATTAAAAAACATGCAATTTGAAAATGCAATGCCAGTATACATCTGTCTATATGCCATGATCAAGATACTATTTTTTCATGTAAATGTTATCTATTGAAAAATTGAAACTAAAACCTGTTCTCTAACATCATACAAGACATTTACCTGGGTACATGTACATGTATAATGTTTGTGATTCTTGTAAGGACTACTCTATATGTACATTTATACATATAGATGTTTGGGCTAATTTCATTTTCCCTAGGTAGAATCACTCTGGGCTTTATTTTGTCTAAGATGTACATGTAGGATTAGGGTGAGGGTTGCAGTTCGGATTTAGGTTAGAGTTAGGGTTGAACGTAGGAATTCAGTTAGTGTAGTATATTTATTAAATATGGAGTAATTGCTGCCAGAGCAGAATTCTTTATCGATATTACATGTATGCACCCCAAATCCATGTACAGTACACATGTACATGTATGTATTACAAATTTGCCAGTTCATGATAATGTGTCATATAATCACAGCATTGGGATCAGACGGTAGTAAGTAAATATTGGCTGTGTAAAGCCAGAAGCATACTCTGTAATAACATGCAGGTAGAACATACATTTCAAGAGTCAAGTACATTTCCATTTCCATTTATTTCATATTTGTTGCATACACGGTGAACATGTACATACACCTGTAGCTTTTTTTTAAAAATAGGGCAGTGATTGTTCATAATGTGAAAGTATTAATATTTCTTTGTGTTTCCTAATACTACAGTGTACAAAGTGCAATTGGCACCTGTAGTGTTTAAAGCTAAAGATCAGTTATGGTCATGCGATTGCATTGTGAAAGAAACATTGTGAAATTGATCAGAAAAGGTTGATCATCTAGCATAGCAAGGTTCTGGAATCATCAAAATGATAAGAAATTTGGCCAAGTCTTCATAAAGTTAGAATCACTGTACACAGAAAGATGTATATGGGACTACACACACGTGCGCGACACGTGCATTTGTATCTTTCAACAGGCGAGAGATACACTAATTTACCAAATATATCAATTAGTAGGCAGTTTCCCGTCAACATTTTTTATCATCATGTATTATTCAAAACATATTCTTTCACATGATTGGTAATAAGAGCTTGCATTTCATTTTTTGAAATTGGGGCGTTTCCAATACTGGTCTTTACTTTTAAAACAGAAATCAATTTCCTGTTGACAACATCTAAGTTGTATTGTACATGATATGTGCAGGAAGTGTATACTTCTTCCTACCCTGAAGACTTCCCTCTCAATCTATGCCAATACATCTATTCTGCATCGTAAAAAAATCTTTTTCTTCTGTGTTTGGGATAGTGCTGTAACATCACGGATATCTCCAATTCCGTTTAACCGCCAGTCAAAAAAAAAAAAAAATCGTTTTTTTTTTTTTTTTTTTTTTTGGCCGACAAGCCAGGTCCGTGTGAAAAAGCGGGAAGGACTTTCATTTAACTGCGAGGTGCAGTTATAGGCGCCGATTTGTGCTTGTAAACTTGTCACAAATAATAGTAACAATGTCGTTTTTAGAAGAATGTGTAAGATCATAATAATGTAAAAAACAAACAGTAGAGGACCTAGGATAGAACCTGGTGGTACACCATGTGGAAAAATTGGATGAATTATTATTATAAACTACATAGATCTATGAGATCTATTACAAAGATGTTACTTTCAAACCAAGATGACAGACAAATTTAAGTGTCGTTTTAGTTCCAGAGTGGTGAGTCAACACACCGATTACTGAGTAGTGCCAGGTGGAGGGGCATAAATCGAAACTTCTAAAAAAAAAAAAAAAAAAAAAAAAAAAAATTATAAAAAAAAAAAAATTATTAAAAAAAAAAAAAAAAAAAAAAAAAACGGGAAAACGAAACCGTCCAATTGTAAACGGAATCCGCCATGGGCGGGCGGATACCGGACGGTTAAACGTTTGACTACAGCACTAGTTTGGGAAATGGATAAGCTCTGCAAAGCTGTAAAAGATTTTTTTTTTTAAAGAGCTCTAAAACTGATAGTAATAAAAAATTGTGTAAAATGTGTTTCTGTAACTATAGCAACCCAAAGAGCTATTGTTAACATGAGAATATTTCTCTTTCATCTGTAAGCTACAAATGTAGCCTACAGTTCAGCATTGTCTTGTTGATAATGAAGACTGGTAGTAACATTTAGTATTTTAGTATTTACCATGTAATTAAAATGTAAAGAGTGGCATTCAGTACCACTGTGTGCAGAAAAAGGACATGTACAATGTACACTGTATGTAGAATGTATGGAAGTGAACATTTAAAGTTGTAAACTATGTAATAATAATGGTAATAATAATACCATGTCTTGTTTACCCAGGGTAGCCTCACCAGTTTTAATACTGTTCTCCCTGAGGGCCCTGCAAACATATTATATCTCTTAAAGCATTATTTTTGTGGAAAGATAATATGAAAAATCAACTTCTGCATCCCCCTCCAAAAAACCACAAACACACAAAAACACTAACAAACAAACATAGAAATCTGTAATGTTACACCTGTACGTGTATAATTTCAAATTACATTCCTCTCATCAAGCAGTCTGACTGCTCATCCCTCCGCTGTACATTTCAATGTATACATGTAGATTTCCATTCCTAACGTGACATCATATCCAACCCTTCCCACCAGCCAGCACCATTCCTATATAATGCATACTCGTTGTACCCTCCTAGAAATGATGAGCACGGCTCATGTGTGTGCATGTACACCCAAATCTGGAGGCACTGTGCACAGCATTATTGCTTTTTGGCAAGGGTTAATTTGGCAGCCGACATCAAGCCAGACATAGGTAACTTGTGTGCATAATAAGATCCGCACACTGTTGTGCATCATGTATAAGTAGGGACCCACTTGTACATGTAGCTGCCCAATGTTTAATATGATCCATGTATTTACACCAAAATTATTTACATGAAAATATAACACTTTTATTCTATAACTTTGGAATCTGTTCCTAATGCAGACTAAAAATGTGACATGTATATTTGCTTAAATTAGAATGTTTGGGCAGCAAGCCTCATAATTTGATATGAGTGATAATAGAGGTGACAGTTGTGATTATACATGTAGTTATGTACTGTAGTAGTGATGACTATAATTAATTACTGATGATTTCAATGAAATATATACCGGTAGTGATTATAATAATAATGAATAAACTTGTTTCATGAAATGCCTTTTTCCTTTAAAGGCCTAAACACTGTGTAGTACATGAACATTAAGGCTGTGCACAACAGTGTAATGAGGTACCCGAGTACACTCCCAGGCTTACAGGCGAATACTCGAGTATTCGGACGCCATGTTTTTTTATAATTTTTTTGAATTTTTTTGATTTTTTTTGATTTTTTGACTTTTTTGACTTTTTTTGCCACTACCATACCACTCGGCAGTTTCTCAGATCCCTCGCCCAAAACGCATGCAATTTTACTTTGAGTTGCAGTTGAAGGCGCCGATTTAATAAGAATAATAACAGTAAACAATGCTGTTTTAAAACCAAAGATGGCAGAATAATCCATTTTCCTCCAAGTCCAAACAGAAATCTGGACATTTGGTCCCAGTTTCTGAAAGGTGAGTTTGACAGTGCTTGAGTTGGGAAACATTTTTACCGACGGAACCATGCCAGCGGCTGCCGCTCTCCCTGGCACGGGTAAGCGTGGGCCTGGACATTTTTTTTTTTTTTTTTTTTTTTGCGGCCGAATATTCGGGTACGAGAAATCGTACCCGAGTAGTTGTCAACCGTGCGGGTACTCGAGCATTCGACTACCCGTCGCAGCCTTAATGTACATGTACTATATGAACATCTGTTTGTATTGAGATTTTATGGCAAAGTCCAATAAGCAATAGATCAGTACCGGCCCTATGTTATGTAACAGTTCAATAAAGGTTAAAAGATCAACTGCAGTCCAGATGGTAACAGAACTTGTGCATAATCAGTTATTGATTTCAAATTGACTCTTGAAAAATAAAAGGTATTTTGGGTGAGATGTTTTCATTGATGTAAGCAATGGTAATTATTTTGCTCGTGGTTGAACTGAATTAGAACTTGCTCTTAAACTGTGATTTATCAGGGCAAAAATTAAAAATATGCAGATAATTGTGACTGGCTAAATTACCCTGGTTGTTACGTACAGCAGCTTACATGTACAACAGCATTCTTTATAATAATGTACATGTACATATAGGTTTCACTTTACAAGTGTATGTACGTGTAAGTATATTTTTTTCTCACTATTTACACTTCTGTACATGTCATGTGTCTTCATTTTGTTTGTTTGTTTGAAAGAGAAATAGAGAGAGTGTATCTACATATTACATGTACATGTACATGTATATCAATTCCTGCATTTCTGGCAGCTGTACTGACACATGTGGCAGATATATGGCGATGGTAGGCTAGCTACCTGTAAATATGTGCATTTGGAAGGTGAGGATGAGAGGACACTTCTGTTGAGAGAGGTGTTATTGTATTACATGTAGAGATTCCTCGGTGATACATTTCACTGTTGTGTTGAATTAACGGTGTGAATATCTGAAATTCATGTGCTGGTATGGATGGAGCTGGGATATTTGAAATCTTGTTAGGGTAGGGAGGGGGTGGAGAGGACAGGTAGGGGGAAGACATGATGGGGAGGGGGAGGACATGGAGGGGGAGAGATGGAGGGGGAGAGAGTTGGGGGGGGGGGAGGGTAAGGGGTATCTTTAATAGTATAGACTGTGGAGAAGAGAAATTGAGGTGTGAATGTGGGGTAGGGGTAAAGAAAAAAGTAACAGATATACAGCCAGGGTAACTGTTAATAATAATTAATATGATACATTAAAGGTTCATGAGCAATTAAAATCTGACAAGAATAATATGAAGTGAGATCTATGTTTGAAAAATCATATTGAAAGAAAAAGGAATTATATACATGTACATGATATAATCAACTATTAAAAAAAATATATTGATGATTTATGTACAGTGTAAATGTAGCTCCAGGTTTATTCCAATAAGCGTGTTAAAAGAAAAGAAGAATATTGCATTGAAATACTTGATGATGAACATACATGTGTACACCCTCATACTGATAATTTGTAGGTTAAGCTATGCCTGGTTTGCCTCTTAATTTGTCAAGTGGTCATGCATTTTTTATTGGTTCGTCTTGATGAAGTGGGTCACTATACAGTAACCACACAATCAACATTTGCTGTCTACAGGCTCTTTTATATTTCACGAGAGTCAGGGACCTTCTTGGTTTCTGAAAGTTTAGAACCGCTCACATATTGATAGGGGGTCTCCATTTAACATTGCTGTGAAATGTGCCACTTCCTTGTCGGCCATCTTGGGGGAATACCTGCATGGTAATCTTCATGCACAATGTATGTACATGTACATTAGGCACATTGAAGCTTGTGTATTTAAATGTAATGTATTAAAGTGCATGGACCCACATCTTAATATTGGATGGCGTCCCGCGTCAAAGTTGTAGCGGGGATGACACCTTACTTGTCTCAAGGCACTTCCCTGCCTGCCTGGTGCCAGGTTGAATTTCTAATTTGAACTCACCGATATTATTACAGCGTTTGGGATGCAAGCATTTCGTGGTACACTTGGCTATTTCAGATGAACTCACTTTTACTGAAGCTATGATAGATGAAAATGGAAGAAAAAAAAGTTGTCCTAGGGTATCTGTCAGTCATACCTTCAAATTTGCATCTTTCCGCAGATGTGCAATTAAACTTTATTTGAAGAGTGCACATTTGAGCATGTTTAACATACAGTACATGTATCCATGTATGGTGTCAGGTGAATCTTGTGAATGATTATTCTTATCACTTTGTGTTGTGCATTTCTATTTCTTGCAAAGCTGAAGTCTCAAAGCATATCTTACAGTGTACATGTATTTGGTTGAGGCATTTCAGTAAAGATCAAAACTAAAAAATATGAGGATCTATCAATGTATGTATTGCATGTGTGTACAGTGTATGTTAGATTGTACACATTTGTGACCATTATGATGTTTGTATTCATTCTAGAATATATCTGATTCAGTCTTATTTTTCAGTTTATAAGAAATTACTGCCAATTTCAAATAAAATTAATTCTTCCATTTTTTCTTCTTCTTCATTTGTACAGCTACATGCACAGAGGATTTGAACGATACTGGTAGCATCTATTCCATCTCAAAGAGTTCGCCAGGCATCGTTGAATCCTCAAAAGCATTCCAAGAGAGGGCAATAATCAAGACCTAGAGGCAATAATATCTAGAGGCACTCTGTAAATAATACCAGGAAGGCTGAAAGACGACTTGAAAGTTAAACTTCCCAAAGTTACCCCCACGACAAGTAAATAAAGATGGAAGACCAGAATGACATGAACATGCGCTCTGAGCTGGAGGAGATCCAGATGCAATCCAACATGCAGACCGATGAGGTGAGTTTAAAGCCACACTGTACTACTTTTAGCTACTTGCTCCCTCTATATAGAAAACATTGGTCCCCCATGATCCTCTTTTCTTATGTTAAGCGATACTGAGTTGATGAGATAACCACCTGTCCAGTGACCTTGCATGGTGGTCTAATCCCTCCTATAAACTAGTACAGATGGGCTTTAATACTTGTAGAACCGTCAAAACTTAAAAGTAATAATAATAATAATGATAAAAGCGACGCTGATAAAGCGATAAGTAAAGATTAGGAATATAAAACATGTTATTAAGTGTTTGAACCACCAATTGTATTTTGTTCTGTATGTAACAGATTCCATGGGGCTATACATGTATACTATGAGCTTCTTATATTACTTCTTTTTATATAAAGAGATAAGGCACGATTAAATACACCCTCGATTACCAAACATGTAAGAGCGACTTGTGAGTACATGTATATATCTTGACGCATGGAATTAGAGCTTGCACAGATCCTAAGTCCGACTTGGGTTCCGTGCAAGCAGATTTATGTTATTCTTATTTTCTTCATACTCCTTATCCGCTGGCCTATATTGAGGCGAATTCTATGCATTCTAGCCGTCCACAAATGATTTTTTAGTTTAAAGCTGGTACACTTTAAAAGTTCAGGGCCTGACACTCCACAGGGATCCTGGTCAGATTACCATCTAAAATTTATTAAATTCCAGACTTTATCAATTATTCAAGTAAACTGATACAGCCTCCTGATATTGACAATGCACTGTATGATTAAATTGCAAAAAGAAATACTGACAAAATGAATGAGAAAAATACAACCACCTGTTGGAAATACCATTTTGTACTAAAATATATACATGTACAGTGTATATATGTTTAAAAGACTCTTTGTTTACAATCGAGTATCCATTTCAAACCATCTCTTTACCCTGTGTTCATGTACATGTACATGTACACTGAACATATAAACACGTATGCACTTTATAGAAGAGGAAATAGGGGATTAGCATTTGCTAATTAAGTATTGTCCTGTATGGGTGTCCCTTTTTGTCATTAATTTGTGACCCTGAATAATCTATAATGCATTAACACCACGACTCCCAAAATGCTTTCAGGTTCAGTATTTTGCATGTAGTCGTCAGCATTAATTAATGGTGACTCTGTTTATGGGCTCTATTGTGTATTAGAACCAAACTAAACCTCTATGCATTTTATTGCTCATCCGGCATGAAGTGGTCTACATGTGTACATGTCCAATATTAACTAGACATACACATTATTTGCATTCTTGTAAACGTTTCATTTGAACTTTACCAAGTACTCGAACATGAGCACTGTGATATTGGTTTTCTGCACAATCCCCCCCCCCCCCCCCTCCCCACCATAAATCCTAGCTTTCCCTGCCCATAGCACTCAAACACAATAACAACCAGCCTTTGCCTACACATGATATAACCATACAAGATATTGAACGCCCCCTTATTGAAAGCCTTATTGACGTCAAGACATAGAGATAGTATCTCACAGCACAGAGTATGTCGTGTCTTGACTGCGTGAAATGCAGAAATATATATTTGCCATGCTTCAGGGCAACTCATGAATTTTTGAAAGAAAATAAGGCGGGTATGTGTCGAGTTGCATCTTTGAAATGTTAGCTTAGTGCCCGGCAGTCACAAGTTATATGATGTGATGGGGGAGCTGAAATGAAGTGCATTTTTAAAGAACCTGAGAATTTAGAAGAAGTTCTCCTGTCAAGCTTGCTTTATTTGTTGAATACACGTACAGTGTATTGTCATTTTGATTTATTTCAAATTATTTCATTTTAGAGTGAATCTTTTGGCTGTTTTCTCTCTGAGCACAATTTCTGCTCATTGATGCACTGCATTCACATGAGCTATGCAAACAAAACTTGGGAATAGAAATTTTGAGAGTATACTCTATATTATTTAAATCAATTTTTTATCTTCAGTCCATTCATTTTCAGTCTATTTATGGTGAAATTTACCAGCATATACCTTAATCTTTGAGTCCCATAAAGCACACAATCGACTTAAGCTTTTTTCAATATTTTATCAGATCCTGCCTCTAAATAAGGCTGGGCCATCTTGATGTCATAATATTGTAATAGGATACAATCATTTTCAAAGCTAAAATCACATAGTGTAGACAAAATATAATCTTGGAAAAAGAAATAAAAAATACTGGTTGTGAAATTCCTTTCTATCCCAGAATCAATTCATTTTCTTCAGATATTACTCTTTTTGATCGACTCAGTCATCTTTATATAACTATGAATATAATATTCTTAACCTAAGGAAGCCTCAACAGTATCAATACTGTTCTCCTTTACGACCCTGCAATCATATTATTTCCAGAGATTTTTTTTCATCCAAAAATGAATTTGTCCATTGTATAGATCTACAGTAGATGTGGACTTATCAGAAAACAAATGATCTGATTATATTCGTTATTAGATTAGCAGAAATTAGTTGAAGCTGGGGTTACATGTATGTAATATTATGATTTATTCAAAAGTATGATGCAGTACTTTAATAATTTAACCTTGACCTTCAAGAAGTTTCTTTTTTAAAGCATAAGTCTAATAATTTTGTGCGGTCCCAACAGGTTTGACTTCTGCAGTGGTAACTGTAATTGACCTTTAAAGGCAATCGTGCACAGTGTTAACACATTGGATAAAGAAAAATTCTGTTAAAAGACAGGCCTTCCATGATATTGGGTATCTTTAAAGATCAGGTATTTTGACAGGAGCTGTCTTCCTTAGATGTGAACATCTCAATATATGAAAACAACATTTACAAAAATTTAAATAGGGGAAAAATGTGTGAAGCTACATGTATAGACCTATTGTTTGTAATAGAGCACAAGTAATGTTTCTCCAGCAGTACATACAAACAAATTAACATAGTTGATATACCGTTGCCTATAAGGTTGGAATCGATTTTTGTTTAACTCTTTTCATTAAGTGATTTTGAGAAAATTATTTATTTTTGCCAGATAAATTTCATATCTTCTCAGAACTTTATTGATCAATCTAAAAGAGTCATTTAAATTGATCAATAAATATTAGAGATTTAACTTTATCCAGAATAAACCATATTGCCCAATTATTTCAAGAAAAAAGAGATTAAAACATATACTCCAACTTAATAGGCAACAGTGTAAATGGTATATGTACATTTAAATAGTATTGGTACACTTAATTTTATAGTAGTACTACATCCCTTATTTCCAATACACAAGCATGTAAACTTTTGACCCTCTAGAGCATTTAATGCTTCACCGCGTACATGTACATACATGTATAGAGTTGGGTGTGCATTCTCTCACACATGAAGGCTCTTTGAGGGACTCTACTTTTGCAGAGGAATTGTGTTGACAGGTTCTTGACCTAATTGCCTCTAAACGATGATTGCACAGAAAGTGTATGACTTGGCACATGTACGATGTACAGGTGTTTCAGAAATAGGAAAATATGTTGTTTGCAAAAGGAATTTTCCTTGATTACCGTTTGAGGGTCGTTTGTGCATGTATTGAATTATTGATCACCGCTTTTTCTCTCTCACTCTCACTCTGTCTCTTTCTACCTCTACCTCTTTCTTCATCTATCTCTTTCTATATCTGTCTCTTTCTGTATCTTATCTAAGTCTCTTTATATCTCTTTGTTTATACATCAGTCATTGCCTGTACAGTTGTACATGTATCAAGTTACAGTTGTAGAAATCATGATAGAAAATTTATACCTTAAAAACTGTTTTCATGAATTTGAATATCTTTAGTAAGTAATCTTTAATTGATAAAGATCAACCCATCGGCTCAGAATTGATTTCCTTCAGATGTGTTCTATAGATACAAGACACGTGCATTTACAGGTTGTATATGCATGTGTATGAATAACAAGGCAGCAGGCAGGTGGCCGCGTTCATTCCTTGTTTATGAACTAGCCATCCAGCCAGCAGAGTAAGTGATGTTAATGAGACTGATAATGCCATTATACCTCACCTATAATGGATCAGCTTTCCCTCCAATCTACTCTAGTTCTCTCTCACCTACTCAACTCCACCTTACCTCTCTCTCCCACTCACTCTCTCCCATTCTCTCTCTCTCTCCCACTTTCTCTCTCTCTCTATATTTCTCTTTCTCTTTCTCTTTCTCTCTCTCTCTCTTTCTCTTTCTCTCTCTCTCTCTTTCTCTTTCTCTCACTCACCCACACGCGCACCCACATGCACACCCACATGCACACACACTCTCTCTTTCCTTCTCTCTTCCTCTCTCTCTTACTACAGTTTCTCTATTTCACTCACTCTGTCTCTCTCTCTGTCACTCTCGTTTCCTCCCCTCTCGCTTGTGGTCTTGAATTCCCTCCCCTCTTTCTCATTCTCTCAAATTTCTTTCTTTCTCTTTCACTATCACTCTCCTTTCATTCCCTTTGCTCATGCTCTTTCTCTCCCTCTAAATATATTAATCTCCTTCACCCTCTTCCTGTCTCATTTCTTTCTCTTCCTCTCTTCATCTTTCTCTCTCTCTGTCTCTTTATCTCTCTCTGTTTCTCTTTCTCTCTCTCTGTTTCTCTTTATCTCTCTTTGTTTCTATTTATCTCTCTCTATTTCTCACTCGCTGTCTGTCAAATACTGATACAGAGTGACGCTACATGTTTGGCACATTAGTCATTTGTTAACTCCTATCATGGTCACTTTTAAGTGGCATGCATAGTCACAATTAGCTCAAGGTGCTATTGAGCTATTAAGTACATTTTGGAATACTTTCACAGCAATTGGGTGATTTGATGCGTGGTGGTAGTGCCTAAAGTGTATTGATGGTGTAAGATTGCTGTTTATTTTGCCCTGAATTCCAAAGAAGACAGATTTGATTGTATGCCTATAATTGGTCATTGTCCTATCAAAGGGACTTGCATGAATGTACAGTATGTTATGAACTATTTTGTTCCAAACATTGGATCCCCCAGTTCCATTTTCTTTTCCTTTATGTGTGATCCTGCACCTACCTTTGTTTCAATCAAAATTTCATCCAAGTCTTTGAAGTAATATATGGTTTTATTTCAAATGTGAAAGTATTCAAAGAATAATACATTTCATAAGACAATGCTATGGTATTCTCCACTATAGAAATGAAAAAACTCACAAATCATTAGGCCCTTTCACACATCCCAAACACCATTTTGAAAAATGATTGATTTTTTTTTTTTACTGCCATTTACACTACAAGAGAAACCCATAAGAAAGTGTTGATGTTTGCTCATTCCAATTTTTGGGTGAGTAATGGCACTTGCTGCTGTTAGTACTGATACAAGGAATCCTACCGAATTTTCAAGAGTGGGGATTTACATGTACACTTCTAAAAAACTGAAATTTTGGCAGGCATTAAAAAAAAAAATTAATCCAGAGGTGGAATTTTCAATTTCGGTTTTGTCTTCAATGGAATGTAAGCAAAATCTATGATATTTGTTTGCAGTGTAAATGCAGCTAGTTTCACCTTTATCAGAACCCTGCCTCTTCTCTGTCTGTCTGATTGTTTGTTATCATGGCACCTTGCCTAGAGGCACTTGGGGGGCCCTTCTTCATATCCTCTTATCTAGTGTTTAAGCGCCTTCTTCACATCGCACACCCATCCATCTCCAAGACCTGCAAAGTAGTTTACAAAAGACAGATATGAGATATCATCTGTTGAGAGCTAAAAGAATATGAGTTAACTCTTTCGTGAAAATTACTCTACATTTTGTTGTTTAGCTCAATTACTTTGATTCAGAGCCTAAAAAACATACCAGGTACACAAGTAGAAAGGGCCAAAATTTCTCAACATACTGCATCTCTTTTTGTTTCTAGACTATATTGCATTTGATGCTAGGAATTTTATGAAGGAAAAAAAGTTTTAAATTCCTTATATTGGCAACATGTTGAGAGATTACAATAATTTTGTTCAATAATTTTTTTCTCAATAATACGTGGCCATTTTTTGAACATTTCAACATTTTCCTGCCTGTGTATATTGTTTTCAGAGATATTGCATTTTATTCTATCATTGTAGCGATAAAAGAAAAATAGTATTGTTGTCAATTTGAAGAACAATATGTGATCAATTAAGCCCTAAAAATAAATCATTTCCTGAAATGGTTAATGCCCTTTTGGTTCTCACAGCAGACTAAATTGGAACTGTACGAGTGTAGAGAGCAGTTAGGTGGAGAAGGGTTTTGGGGAGGGGTGCATGTACAGTAGGGGGATATCCCGGATTTGTGAAACAGTGTAAGATGCAGAAAGATACAAAGGTACATGTACATGATTCCAGAGCATTTACTCTGGGCTTTTTATACAAAGACAAGTGCAGGGTGAAGGAAATAGGTACATAGTTTACACATTAAAGGGATCGTTTAACAATGTTAAATCTGAGATGCACGGCCCTACATGTTATCAGTGTCTGTGATATGGTGTAATATTGAAGCCCAAAAAAAATTGCGCTTCAAAATGATCAACAAGTGCCTCAAAAAAGTAAAAATCTTTGAGTGACCGGTTTTACCATACTCGTTTTCCCCAATAGACTGTAGTGTTATGAAAACCGTCAGGCGAACGGTTTTCAAAATTTGTAATTCCAATCATAAATATCTTGATAATCAGACAGGCGATCGGCTTGTAAAAGTCATGGGGTTCCTGACTGACCTAAAGGTTTATAATTATCATTGCATCTTGAGCTAAATCCAGAATTTTGTTTCAGAATCTGAGACAAAGTTACCGGATCCCTTTAAGGTATGTTTATGTATGAAAATAATAAGAGGTACGAATTACTTCTACAACTTCATAACGGTAGAGGTGACATCCTTTAAAAAAAATAGATAGTGTATACTATTTGAATATTCGTTTATATGAGTTTGCCTCTCATTCGAGCTTATCCATTCAACCTTAAAATGAAGCTCTGGCATCTGATATAAACAAATACCCTTCAAGAAATAAATTAAACCTCACCTTCTGAACCCTAGCAGAGTGGATAATCTCATGTGGCCATAATTTTAAGTACACAAGAGGGAGCTCAGATTCAGAAGAGGAAAGGTATTTCTAATGAACAGTAGGCCTGTTTTCACTATCTGAAGATTGCCAAATATCGAGCTATTTGAACTATCCGATCGCAAACTATCCAGCTAATTTGCGTTTTCATTAGACCGAAGTAGCAAATTAGCTGGATAGTTGGTCGGGATAATATCCCAAGATATCTTGGTCTAGTTTGCAAAATATCCCACTATTTGGCAAAATATCCAGCTATTTTTCCGGTGCGTCTTCATCAGACCGAAGTAGCAATTAGAAGGATATTTGGTCAGGATTGTCATCCCAAGATATCTTGGGATAGTTTGCAAAATATCCCACTATTTGGCAAAATATCCAGCTATTTTTCCGATGCGTCTTCACCAGACTGAAAACTCGCCCTATGCGCTAACGCTGAGCAAAATATCTTGAGCTAATTTCTCAAGGTCGAGTTTCAAGTTTCGAGGTTGAATCTCGAGATAGTGAAGACGCGATTTGTTACTTCAGGATTATTTCCCAAATCAGAAATAGCGGGCTATTTGGCAATCTCGAGCTGATGAAGACGCGATTTGTAACTTCGGGATTATTTCCCAAATCAGAAATAGCGGGCTATTTGGCAATCTCGAGCTGATGAAGACACGTCTAGTGTGGCTGGCACTTGAGCACTAATGTCCTCAATTCTCCAGGCTCTGCTCGCCCGGCCGGCTTAGTCCAATTGAATTAAATATGAGGATGAAAATTGTGCAAGGAGGCCCTGGTAGAGGGGAGACTGTATACAGTACGTCCATCTATGTGTTGGATGGTAGTGCGTCGTGAACCAAGCAACATGTATGCGTAATTAGTGGGGATTTTCTGCCGTAACAAGAGTACCACCTCGTGTTGCATGAAAATTGCATCACATCGTGCTTAGCATCGGTTTTTAATTGAACAAATTGATGGAGAGACAACTCTTGAACCAATTACTTATGAACGTGAATGAACATGTAGATAAGGGGACTTTGAAATGCCATGCAGGTGTCTGTACTTGTATGCATAGAATTATCAAAATCGTCTTCATGGCATATTAACCAAAATTCCTATCTCTAAATTGGTAAAACTTAATCCCTTTTAAACTCTTTTCCTAAATATCAATATCATGCATGTGCAGACAGTCTATAAAAAAATCATGCTGTTGCACTAATGTACAAATATTATCTTTGTTGTACTACACTGTCTATAGCCTGGAGAAAGAGATATGCATCATCAAAACATGCATCCGTCATTTTAAAATCCAGATTTTTTAAAGTTTTCATTTTGGAAATATATGCATAAAAGCTACTTGTATCAGGGAGTTGGATTCCCTGGATTCCCTGCTTGTATGGAGTAAGGACCATGTTCATGCATTTCTACTGTATCTTCTCGCCTTGGGCAATTCCAATTTTAACATATTGGGCAAGTGAACTACTTCTTCACCGAAAGTATTTCTCTTGAGTAGAGAGTCCGGGGGGTCACTAGGGGATTAGATTAATGTTGGCGACAATGTATCTCCTGGTTACACAGTTCTGTACAAGGGTGGGTCCAAGCATAGATAAATAATGAAAAAAAAAGCGATCACATTTTATTAAAAAATTGGGTTGAAGAATGCATGTAGGCAATCTAATTGATCACATGATACTGTGTCAGAGCATCATTCTTTCCTACCACACCTATCGTGGAAAAAATTCCCATACAAAATAATGACCCACAGCTAAAAATGAAAGTGCACGGCTGAGATGCATTTACGCAGAGCTCCAGCGCCTACAAAATTAAGGTGCATATTAAAGTAATAAGCACTGTACTTGGTAAATTAACAATTAGCTGGATAACTATAGTAACTCGACAAGTCTTGTTCATTATCCAATTATGACTTAACCTGCATGCAGTTGATATTCCCTAAGAATGCTCTCGCACACCTGTGACCTTTTGGTCAAACTTTTTGAAGAGGTGCATTTTGGGGGGTTTGTACCTGTGGTACATGTGTGCCACCTTCATTTTAAAAGGAAGAGGGCAATGGCCACTTGTGCCCCCAAATCTGCCAGTTGCTCAGAAGGCCTACTTTCAAAGATTTTTTTACCAATTACACATTTACATATTGGTTTGCGTGCCCTTCTTCTTGTGCAATGATTACTCGCTTGAGGGTGGCACTTTCTTTGGTCGGTCGGTCGGAAGGGAGAAGAAGGATGGGAATCATTGGAAGTGGCGTGCCTCTGTTGCTTGTATTGCTTTGTCTGATACTCATCAAATATTGGATGGTAGATTTGATGGATTGAGATTCCTACACCTTCGGCTAGTCATTATCGTGACAATATCTGCACCGTTCAGCTCTACCATTTATAATTTATAATTTTAGTAATATCTTGATAGTACATGTTTAATACCATCAGACTTCTGTAAATAACAGGATGAATGCGTTGTATTGAACACGCCAAAATAATTATAAGAGTACCGGTATTTATTAACATAAAAATAACATATCAAATAAACCTTATATTTCAATTAATACATTATAATCTTTATGAAAATGGGGAGGGGTCACAAAGTATGGGCCTAACAATGGTAATATCAACCAATTACAAGATGTACACAGTCTGTTCTTGCTCAAGATCATCGCATCAATACACTGACAAATTTTGTTTTCTTGTACATGTACATATATGCATCTGTTTGTTGCCCTTTCATATGGTGCTCTTTCTAATTTTATCTTCTTTCTCGGAATCTACTTTAACTCAGAAATATGATTTTCGGGGTCAAGTACATGTATGCTATAGAAAAACACTTTATCTTTTTTTTAAATGTAGTATGAATTATCAAACAGAAAGATAAACATCAAATACTTGCTATTATTACATATATGAACACTGTATCCATACATTAAGATTGTGTACATTTTTGTAATCTGCTAAACCGCACACATATTCTTCCTCTTCTAATTGCAAGCCTTTGTCTGCCAAGTACATTATGCCA
Source organism: Strongylocentrotus droebachiensis (assembly GCA_035222895.1). Classification (NCBI taxonomy): domain Eukaryota; kingdom Metazoa; phylum Echinodermata; class Echinoidea; order Camarodonta; family Strongylocentrotidae; genus Strongylocentrotus; species Strongylocentrotus droebachiensis. The sequence goes on along the minus strand of JAVYIG010000038.1, from coordinate 635,011 downwards.
TCCCCCAACACTATCGGAGCTAGTTTGCACAAGAACTGTGTGTGGCGGCTGATGCTTTATTGATTTATCTGGCCTTCTATAGGTGAAATTAGCACGATCAGCGCAGTATTAACAATTAGGGGAGAATTTGTGACTAAATGGCCGCATCTGCCAACTAATTGAAATTTCCATACCATGTGCAATGCTAATGGGATTTTGAATACTAAACTTATGTTGAAATGCTTTTAATCTTCCATGCTGGTGGGACTAGTGGATTTGTGTACATATTATATTACACTATGTGTTATCTTTTAATTATGTACAGTTGTAAAGACATCCTTTCAGGTTTATATGTGGCATTTAAATAGCCTTGACAGTGCAGTGTAGTTCAGCTTTTTTAAAATTCATTTATATTAGAATATACAATAAAAACTCAAAAGACATCCTTCATCCTAGGATTTTTTTTTGGTTTAATGCCTGTGTCTGTTAGCAGTGAATGTGAGGGAAAAGTTATCAGTTTTTAGTGAGGGGAAAATTAATAATGATATTGTATAAGTATGAAGAGAATTGTATTCATGTCATCACAACTAGAAGAATTCTTTCTAATACCATCGATAAAAGCGTTTGGAATGTTCTTTTCTTTTTAGATGAATTTTTGGAGGAGAGATACTTAAACATATTTTAATAAACAATGGAAATACTGAAACAATGGCAAAAAATGGTCTTAAACAAAATTAAGTACCATATTATAAAAAAACAATTAATTGCACCAAGCCATAAATGACTTATTGGCATTGGGCCCTATACTGTACATACATGTATGTACATGTAGTTGGTGAAAGAAAAAAAAATCTGCATTTACATACATTGTCTGCTATGCAATGAATTTCATGCAGTCATAAATTAATTTCATTTAGTCATAAATGGATTTCTGCCTTGTTATAATTGGCTTTGTATTGATTTATGACATATGCAAGATAATTTTGTGCAGAGGCTATAAGTAAATTTTGTTTCAGTGGTACTTGTATGTCCGAATAAATATTTACATTAGTTAGTTATTGATTCTGTGATAAATTCTTCAATCATGTACCAACAAAATAAAATCCCTGTCGAGAATCATGCTGATCATACAAAGCGTATAGTGCCCATGCAGTCTTATCCTTTGTTACCAAGGGCAACCACAGCATGTATTGTGCTTTGTATGAAGAATTCCTTCCACGTTCCTTTTCCATGTTTTGTCTGAAGAGCTGCTTCCACGTTCCTTTTTTGTGTTTTGTCTGAGAATTGATCGCTATAAATCCTGATGGAGTACTCCAAATCATGATTCTGACTCACACATCCATTTGCATTTAGATTTAATGTACCTGTTTTCATGTCCCCCAACCTTTTGGGAGAACAAGATTAATTGTACAAATATTAAATTCCCTCTTTCTTTTTTTGGTGGCTTTCTGTGTTTTTATTGTTGTAAATGAATAGTTTGATTTGAATTTTTTCCCCAGCCGGACCCAATGGCCAATATTCAAATTTATTAAATCGTACCAAGTTAAACCCTTCTTACAATGTATTCTTTGGCCACTGATAGAACAAGCTCCAATTGTCAAACTCTCTACAAATTATCTTTCTGTGATTATAGAAAAGAAAACATCAGATCAATTCATATGTGACGAACACAGTACTAAAGAAATAAAAACTGTCATGTGTGCAAACATAACAAATGTAAATAATCAATCATGAGTCATAAATCATAATGATGACAAATCTTTGCCCGATACCTTATCTCATTAATATCTCTCAGTCCTGTATTCATTTTAATACAATTTAAACCCAATGCTAGGTCAAACATTACAGTCAAAGGTTACAGTCAAAGTCAGGATATCAAAGAAACTTCACATGTTAAGGTTTTTTTGTTAAATGTGATCATACATGTAGACCCAGGGAATAGAATATTGACCTCAGTGTTTCAGGCTTACAGTGTAATGTTTTAGGGAAAGCATTGCAAATTCTTACAGATGAAAAGTTCTCACTTGTGGAATAGCCAACTTACATGTACAGTATGGTACATGTATGTGTTAAAACCTAAACAAGATTTAGTAAATTCATTTATGCTTCTGTGAATGCCAGCTAATCATTTCAGTGCCATCTTTAGGTCCTACAGACATGTAAATGATTTGATTGGGATGTGACTTGGGTTAATGATTGTTCATTTGCATCCGAATTGGTACATCACAGTAATTGAAGGAGAAGGTCGTAATTAGTGACATGCTTTCTTTTAAAGGGCTCGGCCATGATGCGTACAACTTACCATTGATAGTAATTTTGCTATCAATATTAACTACCATGGCAAATCACTCAGCGGCCAAACAAATCTAGGCTTCCTTGGACTTTACCATTAGTTTCAAAATATACATCATTTTCACAATGATTCATTCTATTTGCAAGATTGCCATGGGTATTAACTTCAGTATCCAGCAATCCATTAAATATTTTCAGGATAGGATCGACTGAACCAATTCCTTCAGTGATAATGCCATGTTATCACCTTTAATTCCAAAAATATCATCTTGCCTCCAACTTTGATGTCAATGCACACAAAGTACATGTAGGTGTACATTTCCTTATAATAGTATGTATATTAGCAAGATCCTTGTTACTTGCAAGATACCACTACACTATAGATAGGAACAGAATTTGTTGCGATTAAAAAAAAAAGTTGTTTGTTTATTTGGTCAGCTGACAGGTGTTCTGGATGTGAACCTATACATATTTTTTCTTGCAAAATGTGCAAGGTTGTGCACGAGAGTGATATAATTATTTCTATTGCAAAGCTAGACGACTGATAAATAATTCTCAAGGTTAAAGTCATGCATCTATGAAGCGAATCAATTCCACTAATATAATTGGAAAGATAAGAATTTGTATGAGTGACCTTCACATGCTCTTCCCATCTCAAAGTTGGAGGGGGGGGGGCACAATTTAAATTATCTTTCTATAGAATTTTACATTCCTGCTGCCTTGAAATGCAGAAATGTATGTGCATACATTGCTGTAGTTGTTCATATGATCAAACATGGTACATGTCTATATACTTGTATGTATCAATTGTACTTATTATGTGTGGAAAAAATGTGTAGTTAATGCTGTTCATGAAATTTGTTATTGGCAGGGAATTTTCTCATTCGATACCATCAATTTCATCTAAAAGTCTTTTAGGACAAAATATTCCATAATACATTGTTGATCCAGTAATGTAAAGACCTATATCTTTCTGATTTCCATCAACCATGGCAAATATTTTGATGAAAATGTTGAATTGTGGACTATTTTTAGGATTCTATAGTCTAGGAGGCAACGATGACCTTTTTGATGAGAGGTATCGGGGAGTGTATGTTCCTTGACATTTCAGAATTTCATTACTTTGGAGATGAGGATGTGCAGTGAGATACTCTGATATTTGTCTGCTGTAGATATCTTTTCTTTCACTCATTTTAGTCTGGACAGTCTGGAATATTGTGAGAGGATGATGTGTTTTGTCTCTTTGGAACGTATTCTATATTGTAAAGCCCTTTGTTCACACATGTGAACAGAACATGTAGAACAGCCTGAAAAAGAACCAATACCAACAAAAATCATATAAATAATAAAAACAAAACAATGACAACCAACAAGCAACCAGAAAACAAAAACAAAAAATACAACACAACAGTAAAATTAAAGAAAATTGTATGTACCTCTCCACGGTGCAAATGTAGTGGCGGACATAATTACTACCTATTAATCTGTTGTGATAAAAATATCATTACTTTGATCAGCATTTGTTTTGTCTGGCACTATTCATCATTCATCATTATTTCATAATGTAATGTTGTTAAGGTAAATCCTTTACCATGAACCATATAAAGATCTCTCATGATTCTGACATTAACAAGGAGACTACCATTTTTGTTATCTTGCTTAGATGGTAAAGTGTTTTCATGCATTGAGAAACTAAAACAACAGTTTGTCTACACACTGTTCATGTATTTTTGTATTTATTAAATTGGTTAGTAAAATATAGGATTATAATTCTGTGTCACATGTTCCCTATCTACATAGTTAATCTATTGTCACACTTAATAATAATAATATTCCGCTTTTATATACCGCTTACATTGATGATGTTTCTATCTAAGCGCTTTACAGATATATATTACTTGCTCAAGTAATAAATGAAAAAGCAGTACAGTACACATTGATATAACAAATATGATATAAAACATTGCTTAGAAATGATTATTGTTATAAATATAAAACAACATTATATTAAGTACATTTTCAAATTGCTCGTGTTATGCTAATGAAACCAGATAAAAGATGCTTTAAAAGAAGAATACATAAAATGTAGAATTTCAAATTAGCCTCAATTTTTATGAGCAACATGATGATAAAAGACTTCCGTACATGTACTGAATAATTCAGCTACTTATATCAATTACAAAGGAGGGAGGCATTACAAAGCGATGTGGGAATCGGTACCTTCTTTATTAAAGAGGGGCTACATGTACTGTGTTTATATCCCCAAAATGCAGGCCATTTTTTAATATTTGAAGGTGGAACTATAAAGGAGATGGATATTACAACGTGTTTGAATCGGGAAAAAACAAACTACACATGTATAATAATGAATTTAAATTTATAGACACATCTTTAAGGAAAACATCTAACAACATGTATCATCAACTCCCATGTCTTAATACTGAATGTCACAGGGGTTGGGGAGAAAGATAGCACAGAAAATGCATGCTATACATGTCTGTCATGTTGCATCTAAATAAATTCCTTTTATGCAATGATCTTGGGCCTCGATACTCAATGCAGCTACCATGGTAGAAAGCAAAGCCTGCCCTCTTGTGTCCCAATACAACATTTTTCTTCTTCAGATGAAGTCCGTGCCGTGCATGCACAGGTAATAATATGAAAAGTCATGAATTATTGGAGAGATGAATGATTGCCTGTCTGGCGGCTTGCACTGGAGAGGGACAAGTGGGAAGGATAGTATTCCGAAGTGGGAGGATATTATTCCGATATCTAATTACAATCAACTGGAAGTCTAGTGATTCATGGGCAGTATTAAAGCATGCATGCCCTTGTTGTCTGGTTTGGCTGGAATATATTGGGCAACCAGCGGGAATATGAAGGAAAGAAATGCATTTGAAATTGTTCTCATCCCAAATTTGTGAACCTTGATGAACTTTTGATGCTCTGCTGTCCTATTTGTGGACAGGTACAGTTATGGGGGAGACAGTGAGAGAAGGAGAGAGAGAGAGAGAGAGGGAGAGAGAGAGAAAGAGGGAGAGAGAGAGAGAGAGAGATACAGGGGTAGAGAAAGGGAGAGACATAGGTTGCGTTTATCTAGCAAATTTTTGGCTAGAATCAGGTTTCTCAAACGTCTTTCAGGCAAATTTTTGGCTAGATAAACGCAAAGCCTTTTTTAAAGGGCTTTAGATATATGGGCATATCTAAAGACGCAAAAACGTGCGTTTTGTATGTGACATACAGCCAGAATCACGTTTCTGAGAGATCGATAAACGCAAAGCTGTTTTGAACCTCACATACAAATAGGACCACCCAGGTGTTGTGTACAAGCATGTGTGTGAAATTGACCTTCGAGAAACTGTCTGCTTCCCGGGTCAAAACAGTTGGGCAGACACAAGGCCTTTATTGTGAATCGTGAAGAGTCGATAAACGCGACATCCCGCAAATCACGATCGTATAGTGGGGTATGATAGTGGGGTTCGATAGTGGGGTACGATATGTACATATCTAGTGGCAAGCCTAGATAAACGCGTTCATAGAGAAAGGAGGAGACAGAGACATAAGGGGGGAGGGGGCAGAGAAGGAGAGACAGGAAATGCAAGAAAAATGAAAGACAAACTAGATCTGTGTAGGAATTGCATATAATGCAAATTATTTGTTTCCTAATTTTGAAAGTTGAAATATTAAATGAATGAAGCAAAGAGAGATAGAGAGAGAAAAAGGGGGAGGGAGACTATAAAAGTCAATGAAATATAAAAGCAAATTAATTTTCTCACTATTTTCACACTGATGTATCCAACATCGTCTTAGCCTTTTGCATGAAATGAAAACAAAACAGTATAACATTTGTTGTTATATTCTGATTCTATTAAAATATTCACATTGAATTGGGAATCAGTGAAATATTTTGACCTGGAAAATGGAAGTTACCATAAACAACTCTTCAAAACCAGAGTAACCAGTAAAATTTTACTTTCTAATTACATGTACAGTATAAGTTTTTCTGCAATTGAACAACAAACTGTAATGCATACCATGGTAATGTTTTTTTGATGCTTCAGGAAATGTTTCTGCATGTGGTAAATACTATTAAAAAAGGGGAGAGGGATTTAAGTAGGCCGTATTGATATATGAAATTATGAAGCACCAAATTGATGACACAGTTAGAGTAGGTAGAAGGTGTTTTATGAGGTGATAACATTGGATAACAAGTAACTGAATCAGAGCTAGGTCAACTTGTCCAAAACGGTGACACCTTTTTGGTGTCATGGTTCTTCCCTCTTGCCTCGTTCATACATGAAGTGGTCGACCACCTTATAAAACTGCTGCGCCAACATAAAATTAATTAGAGCTAGGTCAGTTCGTCCGAACGGTGGCAACCTTTTGGTGTCATGATTTTTCCCAATTGCCTTGTTCATACATTACATGGTCGACCACCTTATAAAACTGCTGCGCCAAAATAAAATTAATCAAAGCTAGGTCAATTTGTCCAAGACAGTGGCACCCTTTTGGTGTCATGATTTTTCCCTCTTGCCTTGTTCATACATGAAATGGTCGACCACCTTATCAAACTGCTTTACCAAAATAAAATGACTTGAGCATAGAGGGCTTTACATTTCTGTATTTTATCTACTGTAGATACATTTGAGTATGAATGCTTTTTTTTTTAACCTCCACTGCAATTCATATGTAAATTAAATATTTAAATTTGGTTGCAGTGTTAGACATCAACATATATGGGTTATAAAACATGGATATATTTTATAATGCAAGTTTAAACATTATGTGCCCCCACCCATCCCCTCCCCAACAACAACAGTCCTCCAAAGAGCTTGTTAAGGAGCATTTTTGTTGTTTGGTTGTTTTTCTAAACTTGTTAAGCCCCAATGTAGTTTCACTGAAGAACATCCCTCCAAGTTACGGACCCACTTTAAGTACAGAATGAGAGAGGTAGAGATACGAGGGAGTTTAATTAATTAAAAAGAAATATGAATGAAAGAGAAGAGATTCAAGGAAGTATGATTAATAATAAATATATATATATATATATATATATATATATATAAATGAGAGATTAGAGATGCAACCTAGTAAGGTAAATGAAAAACAAACAAGTAACACATTAAAGAACAGCTACAGAAGGAGAGAGAAGAAATGCAAGAAAGCATGACTTAACTAATGAAAAAACAAAGAACACAACATCATCTACAGAAGGATAGAGAAAAGAGGATGGAAGTTTGATAAAAGGAAGAAGAAAAAAAAACTTTAAAAACTACAGAATTCGAGAAAGTATGATTATTGAAACAATAGAGAAAGAACATCGGTGACAAGACTGATCCGCAGAGATTGATGATAGAAAATTAGATTGTGCACTTCAGTATGTTTATTCTCAATCTTGAGCTCTAAATCCAGGCCTCACTCATTTGGCTACAATCAACAGTGTAATTTGTTTTTCTATACCTTGACACGTAACGAGCCCCTCTCCAAAGAGATGAGCATTTCATGCAATCTAATGCATAATGCTCAAGAACAAAGAATTACATCAAACCTGCCGATGTGCTAAGTCCACAAAAAAAACAGTGACGCAAGTCTGTTGTGAACAGGCAACAAAGATCTAAAATATTCCAAGATTGAAAGTTTCTGAGCATGCAGATGGGTTTTTCATCTCAGCCCCATTACCACATTTTTTATGATTTGTTTTTTTCAGTGTGAAAGGATTTAGAAGAAGATTTGTTGGTAGCCAAATGAGAAGGGCATTACTCTGTCTTACATGGTGTGGATGAACTCTGAGCAGAGATTCTGAGGTGCCCTGTAAGGCGAAAAAAATAAATTTCTTCATGTTTAGCGTCCCTGCCCGCTTCTTTTTTTGAGGCCCCCTGCTTTTTTCTTTTATTTTTAATGAAAAAACATGTAAAACATCCTGCTAAAATGATCTTTTTCTGAAGAATAAAAATCAATTTGAAGGAAAAGAGCTGGCAGCTATCTTGAAAAAAAGTCTGGCCAGACATCTTGGCAAATGTGCCAAGCTGCCATTATGAAAAGAAAAGAAGAAAAAAAGGGCCCCCTCCTTCATTTTTCCCAAAAAGGCAGGACGTTAAAATTTTTCTTTTTGATTTGGCCTAAACTGATTTGGTAAAATTCATTTACAATATAATACATGGAGAATGAGAAGGGGCTGAAGTTGGTTTGGGGCAATATTGAGTTTTGTAAATTTTATTTTTTCATTATATATTATATTTTCAAATCATTAGACTCTTTATTAAGGTGATATTGAATACAATTATCATTCTTCAAAGAAATACATAGGGAATGCTTTTGACAAACAAAAAGAAAGTCTGACACGTCTTTTAACCACATTCTTCAACATCTATTTCTAGCACTAGTTCCAAGTTATGTTGCTAAAGCTGTTTGGAATTTCTTTGGATTCTCTTCATCAGTTGCTTTTTGCAACAACAACAAATATTTTTATGACTCAATGAAATATGGCATTTTTCTTTAAAGAGCATTTGTTAAAAAGATATCATGATTTGTTGATCCTGTAGTGTCCGTGTATCCTCATGTGTTAATATATATGGTTGTTGGATTCAGCAAAACCATAACAAATCTTGCAAGAATAATAAAAGCACATACACCTGTAAATAGATCTTTGCATTGTTTGGCCTTTTCAGATTTGAAGGAAATAAAAGGTTATATTTGAAAGGTAAAATCATCCTTCACTTGTAACATTTCAAATGTGATTTTTTTTTGTTTCCTCAAGGGATATTTCTCAGGAAAAAAGAGCAATCTGAGAAGGGATTTGTTTACCTTTAACATTTCCCCCGACAAAGAAATCTCACGACTCTCTTCACCGCATACAGCTGCCGGATGATATGGGGCTTACAAACAAGGGATAATTATTGATTAAGATGGACCGGTGGTGGTGTGCTCTAGGCATTTCTTTACACCTCTGTGTCTTCCAACATAGTGTATGGGATTGGATCACTTGTGTTATCAGAAGTTTGCATCATGTATGAAGACAGAGTGCCGATATTATTATCCATGCACTTTTCAAAATGGCAGAGAAAAATTTCTATGGCGATGCAGGTGTTTGTGTGTTTTTTTCTTCTTCTTGAAAACCCTTGCATGCCATGCCGTGCCGTTGGTGGCAAATCGTGCCCAAGAATGTTAGTGATGATGAACTGGATGTTGCAGCTGAGCATTGATTGTTCTTTTGTGCAAAAAAGAAAGCAGTACAAATATTATGAAGATTGTTCACATTAGGAAAGAGAGAGAGAGTGTACATGTACATGTGTTCCGTCAATGTAGCAGTTAAAAGAAAGAATGACAATGTGAATGTCCCAAAATCTTTGGTAAACCCAGTGGCACAAAAGGGTTTGAAATCTCTGGAAAAGTAGAACATTTAAACAGATAGAATATGAATGTGAACTGATAGTGCCCTTAAAGGCATCGTTTAACAATGTTAAATCTGAGATGTACGGCCCTACGTGTTATCAGTGTCTGTGATATGGTGTAATATTGAAGCCCTACAAAATTGCGGTTCAAAATGATCAAAAAGTGCCTCAAAAAAGTAAAAATCTTTGAGTGACCGGTCTTACCATACTCGTTTCCCCCAATAAACTGTAGTGTTATGTAAACTTGAGCATTATGGAATACGTGGTGTAGCATTGTCTTGGTTCCAAAGCTATTTGTTTGACAGGACACAATTTGTTGTGGTGAATGGTACTAATTCTCAACTTGCTTCTATTAAATATGGTGTACCTCAGGGTTCTGTTCTTGGTCCCCTGTTGTTTCTGATCTATATAAATGATATAATACACTCATCAACATTATTCTCATACTCACTTTTTGCTGATGATACCAGCTTGCTGTTTGCTGATAAGAAGGCTGAAGATTTATTACTAATTGCGAATCAAGAGATTCAGAAACTGTATGCATGGTATTGTTGTAATAAGTTATTGTTGAATGTTCAAAAGACCAAATGTGTTATTTTTCGCTCCAAGGGTAAAAAGCTTCCAGATGGCATTACTTTTCTTAATGTTGGAGGCCATGATGTTGCGCTTAGTGAAAATGTTCAGTTCTTAGGGCTAACCATGGATGAGCATTTATCTTGGAGAAATCATTTAGATGCTGTATGCACAAAGTTGTCCCGTAGTGTAGGTGTCATTTTTAGATTAAAATTTATTTTACCTGAAAGAGTGCTGATAACATTATATAATAGTATTATTCTTCCTTATTTGACATATTGTAATGTTGCTTGGGGAAACACTTTTAAGTCATATCTTGATAAGTTGAGAGTATGGCAGAAGAAAGCAATACGGCTTATTACTAATTCTTATTATAGACATCCAAGTTCTCCATTGTTCCTTCGACTAAGAACGTTACCACTAAGTGGACTTGTGTCGTTCAATTGCATATTGTTTATGTTTAATCTTAAGTCTATGCCTCATGAATGTACGTTAAAAGATTTATTCCGTCATAACTCGCAAATTCATAATTATAATACACGTCAAAGGTGTCTTATTCGACAGCCTTTTGCAAGAACAAATGTCACTCTGACCTCTTTCCATATCTCTTGCATTAAAGAATGGAACAGTCTGCCTGATGATATAAAAAATAGTACAACTCTTTCTAGGTTTAGAAGTTTATCTAAAACGTACCTGCTTGAAAGACTGACATAGTTTTTATTCGCATCTTAGTAATTTTTCATTCTGAAATGCTTTTTGACCACTAAGGACCTACTCGTCAGTGTGTTTGCTGTGTATGGTGATGTGCATGTGTGGTGTCTGTGTGTGTGTGTGTGTGAGAGTATTTGTATGTTCTATATTCTGTAGCTTAGTATTTTCATCCATTGTATAATCATACGTAACATTCTTTTTACTGTAAATGTATGTATTTTGTTATAGGGCCCCGCTCACAAGCTTAGCTTCTAAAGGGGTCCTAAAACCGTTCAGTTTATGATGTAATCAAGTTAGAATATGTTGATTGATGTACTATTACCAGTCTCTTTTTTATGTAACAGATTATATCATGCTTTGTATGGTTTTGAATAAAATGAACTGAACTGAACTGAACCCGAAAACATAATGCCTACTCGTAACGGAGGCATACAAATAAAACAAAATAACAGCGTTGCCAATTTACAAATGGAAAATTGAACGATCAAACCGTGAGGAAAACGCAAAGTTTGATTTTGATTTCCAATCATAAATATCTTGATAATCAGACAGTCGATCGGCTTGTAAAAGTCACGGGGTTCCTGACTGACCTAAAGGTTTACAATAATCATCGCAGCATGAGCTAAATCCAGGATTTTGTTTCAGAATCTGAGACAAAGTTACCCAAATCCCTTTAAGTTGTAATTTTTGAAATCCTCTTCATTAAGTTGATTTCTAATTTTAGCTATATCTTTGTAAACAATACCCACTTAGATTGCCTCTAAATCAGAGAAAGTGGCTCTGAAGACATTAACAGGCTATATTAGGGTCGGACGTACATGTAAGTCCGTTTGCCTTATGAATATTCAGGTTCTGTTAATCAATGTCACGTTCACTTTGTGTGCTAATGAGAAAGCAATATAATAGGCATCCATAGCAAATACCTGACGACAAGAAAGCACACAGATTATCTTCTCCCTTAATGGATGGCTAGCCGGCCAGCCGGGCAGGCTTCCCATCATCATTAGATAATTGTCTAGGTAAATTTGCCTTTATTCCAATGTCTAGGATAATGGACCACACATCCTCTGCTGGTTCATTGACTGATTGTGGGACGGTAGTGGCGTGTACGAAAGCGTATGCAAAGTTTGATGTATACATTGTTAGAAGCATTAATCTTGATAATCTATAGTTGAGTAAACATTGCGTCCTTGTTTAAAGTCGTTAGATATGATGTACGCCAGAAATCTTCCTTAATCTGGCTTTATTCGATGGTGTTGATTGGAAGAGAGGAGGGGGAGTGAGCAAGAGAGAGGGAGAAGGGGAGAGACAAAGGGAGAGTGGGGAAATTAATTTCCAATCATTTGGTGGAAAGTATTTTCTAAAGGAGATGGGAAATGTCAATGGTGCGTTAATCAATGATGGTGGCAGCAGTTTATTAGCGTGGCTGTAACGGTTGGTGTGCGGCGGGCGGGAATCAGGGATTGGTTGCTTTTCATCGCCCGGCAACTGTAGCTGCATGAGTGGCCAGGACCAACTGCGCTCCAATATCGAGTCATATTTCGAGCTGAGCTATTCGTAGTGTAGTCAACTATTATTTCTATTTTTTATTTTGGTGAGAGGAAACGAGCAGCGGGGGAAAAAAACAGGGAGTGGAGAGGATACCGGTAATAACAAACAATACTCATGAGCTAATGATGGAGTGATGATACTGGCGTCGGGCGAAAAGAGACAGCAGAAAAAAAAGTTGCGGTCTTGGGAATGGTGATGATGGTTGATGAGTATACAAGGGTCTGCGGTATGACACCTATCATCCATCATGAATTCAGTTGCCAGCTCTAGCTCCCTTCCCTGTAGGTGTTGAATGGCACATAGCTCGCTGTTATTAACACATGTTGTAATTTCACCTGCACCTCCATAACCACCAGCTCTTCTCGCATTACGTTCTTCGATCGGATAAAGTGATCCTCTTTTGCAGTATTTTTTATTTTGTTAACTTGGATTCATGGTCATCACATTTCTCTGTGTCTCATCTTCTGGTTTCATTTCATTTTTGTTCTCATGGAAAGAGTTTGACGGAACCAGGGGTAACATTTTGAATGATAGCTGTAGGTCAAGAGGTCGTTAAGCCGGTGCCTACGGATTGCTGAATTGGGGTCAGGAGGAATTGGATTGAAACTCTTCTACAAATTGAAAAACGCTTTTCCATGACTGGTTTCAGTGTGTTGCAAACCCCCCTAAATACCAGCAGGAAGTCGATTACAGATGATGCGCTCTTAAGAGGGGAGAGAGCAAAGTGCACTGATACGTATGCCTTCATCACAAACAGGATATACAATTCTAATGCCATCATCGCTCTGAAATTAGATTACCAGAATCTAAAAGTGAACCTCTCTTGCTGTTTTGGATGCAGGCAGTGGAAATGGAATAGAGTGTTTATATGATTGGCGGTGTCTAGTGTTTCTCAGCACAAGTTACGCACATGACTTGCTCCAGGCGCACCATCTTACATTAATAGCTGAAATGAAGATGGAATGACAGAGTTCGCATAGTTCAGAAGCAAGTATCCTGGGGGTATGTTTTTGAAGAGTCAATTGTAGACAGCAGATGTGGAGACTTGTTCGAAACGACGACACCACCTCAGGGGGGTCGCCCCGTGCTTTCTAGTTCCGAAATCTGCATGGTCGCCGAATATGTATGAGTCTCTGTCCTTCACAAGTGGAACACGTTTTGAGGGGGTCCCAGCTCCGGCCCTGTGCGTTCCTTTCTTGATTTGAGTTTATTTTCTCATGCTCATAATCAGACGCAGCTCTCATTGTCTTCTCAAGGAAATTTCTGTCACCATGACTCACGAACAAGAGTTATAGCTACATGTGCAAGTGGATTTGTGATACAAATTTGTCAATGGCTGTTCCGTGTTACATAATATCATTGTATGGCTGCATAAGTACAAAGTCAGGGCCCAGTTATCAATGGAATATAAACTGGATAACATGTACGACGTCGTCAAGATCGCTTCTACCTTGTGTTGTTGACACATTCTACTCATGAAGCATGGAGTCAGATGTGGCCCATTTATGATAGCAAGAATATTTGTAACCGCAGAGCCGTTACGCAGCGCAGACTGATTCGTTTCTTGAATCTTCACCAGTGCCTTAGGAAGAAGCTACACTACCAGAGAGTGTGGCTCTGTATTTTTTAGTAGAAATTTATATATCCAGTTTGGAGTTTGTGAGCCAAAAATGCCTGAGAACCAGACTAAGAATGGACGCGTACCAAAGGGAGGAGGAGACAAAGAGGGCGGCAAAGGGGGCGACAAAGGGGGCACCAAAGGGGGCACCAAAGGGGGCACCAAAGGGGGCACCAAAGGGGGAGATGGGGAAGGAGGCGAAGAACAGGTCCAGGAAGAGCAACAACTCAGCCCCATTGAACTGCAATCTTTAGAGGTAATAGCAATGGAATAATGTAATATTTATGGAATAATGTAATATTTTAATGTAGGGCTGGATCCCTATAGGGCACTAGTTCAATGACTTCTACCTCCATTCTTTATAACAATTTCTTTGTTAAGGAGGACAGAGTTCATGCAAGACTACCATATATGTATGCAAACATTCTATATGCATACTCCCCTATCCCCAGTTCTTTCTTAAAATCATTATTTATTTTTTCAATTGCATTTTGTACAAAAGAAGCCTTTCACATATTACAACACAGCAGACAAACACAGGAAAATTGCATCGATGTCTCCACAAATATTAGTAGTAATAAACAGGAGCTTACAGGTTCTAGTTATTGAGAGGCAATGGCATTAAAATAGGGGAGAGGGGGCACTGATCTATGGAGGTGAATAAAAGGCAAATTAAATGGGGTTTAGAATACAGGTGGTGGACGTCGGAGGGGTACTATAATCTTCTTTCCATGTTTTTTTCTTTTTTTAATTCTGTTTTGCCCCTACCCCCCCCCCCCCCCTCTGTAAGCCTATAGAACTGGAAATGTACTAAACATCAGACTTGTTTCCTTGTATGCTTTCTATAGTAGATGTGAAAGTACTTTAAGAAGAAGATAAATTGGTTGATTTCTTTCCAAATTGCCCACATACCACTTAAGTTTTGAAAATTCAACTTTTATCAAGAGAAACAGAGTTGCTACAAGATGTTCAGGTGCAGGGACTTTAAACTCCTCATTTTAACCTTTTATTAGAATGTAAGGAAGAACTGCAAGCAAATATTACTCATGCAATTTTGAGAGCCCATTTTTTCATTTTTGTAAAAAAGAAGAAAAAAAGGACAATCCCTGTATGCAAATTCTGCGTTTGATTGAAATGCTCACCTTTAAATTCGATCGAGTGAATGTGAAGGTCTGTTTAATAATCATATTGTATGGAAAAGATTGGATTTTCACTGAATTATCTTAGAAAGGAGAGGAGGAAAATTGCAAAAGAGAAAAGAAATTGGGGTCAGAGAGCAGTGAGAAGTAAGTAGAATTGTTTTTTAGCTTGCTCACATCAGACCTTGAAATGTGATTAAATCAACATACTATGTACAAGTATCAGCTTGGTTTTGGCTAGCATCATGAATTTAGCACCTATACGCAAACACATGTGCATAAGAAAAAAAAAGTAATACTATTGTGGAAGTGTGACAGTCCTCCGTTATACAAACTGCGAATCTTCCTAATTGAACTAGTTCTCTAGTTTATATTCTGTCAAATAACCCCTTCATTTTAAACAAGGTGCTATTCCCATTGATCATTACAGCTTGTTTATGACTTAACCACAACTAAACTAAAGGCAATGCATATTATACATGTACGTGTAAGCGCACAGGTGTGAAGTCTATGATTATTACCGGGTCCATGGAGATCAAATTAAAGTTAGGAGAGGTTAAAGAGAAAAGCAGATGTGCTGAAATTGATACAGAGTCAGTAACCATGTGGGAGATCATATAGAATGCTTCCCACTCCATTTACTATTTGACCTATTGTGAACGAATTAGAATTCATTCAATTCATTTTTTTATTTAATCACGGTTACTTGCGTCAGCCTAAACGCCCATTTTCAGAGAGTCTATGAACTAAATATAAATATACAAATTATAATAAAAACAAAAGCCAGTAACAAAAATGTTGTGGTAAAATATAATACAGACATTAATAGTGGACTATGTGCTTTATGGTGCTAACAAGGAGTTTTTAATGAAAGGTTATTTGATGGTTTATCGTGAAAACACACATTACACTGAGGCAAATCAGATCATATAGGGGCCGTAATGTACATGTAACATTGAAAGCATAACTTTCAGGTTTGATTTGTTATGATATTGTATCTTTATAGTCAAAGAAAGAACACAACAACTTGAAAATTTGTCATTTTCATATTGCTATGACGGAACAGTGATGAGGTACATGTATGTCTCCCTTCTAATGTTGGATGAAGATGTCCTTTCCTTATTAACTCTGTCAGTGGTATGTTGTAGTTGCTGACATGAAAGCTCGCCTGTGGGACTGCGCGTCTGGTAGCCGAATTTTGCATTAGAAATCAGCATATTCCCATCATGCATTCATTATGGAGAAAATTGTTGAAAGAATTGCCATGGGTATGCAGTGGCGGTGTTTATGGCCACTTTGCGTTCCATATTGGCATGTGACACCTGGGTCTGCATCCCTATACAGTAAAGTTTAATGAGACCTATCAAATATGGATGAAGGAAGGGACCAGTTTTCACGTCGTTTCACCGATAGAAAGGAGAGATTACTCCCTCGCATAGTCTGTGGACTCATGTTAAACCTCAAAGAACCTTTATGGCTTTGCTGACAATATGATTGATTTGCGTATAAACACTGTATACTACCTATCTTGATTTATATTTTCTTATTCTTGACTCGAGTATTTACATTTATATGCAGTATTTGTATGTGAATCTCACACTAGTTTTGACTTCACATAGTTCCAATAGTTCATCAACGACAACTAATAATGGAACACATAGTGATTTGTGCCTCGTTTTCAATTAACCACATTTTTCTGGAAAGAAAATTTGCATGTATATTAATTTATGTATTTTTTTCATTGTTTCTCTGCGGGGGATTTAGTTAATAGATGAAATGGTTTGAAATTTGTTCTCATCCCAATTTTTTTAAAACCAGTATTTAATCGGCAGCCGGCAGCCCACGCAAAGGACAAAAGAGCTATTAACTGTAAATTTCAGAAACGGCTAACAAGTAATCGTGGGCAGCCAAAGATTTACTGCTAATAAGCAATCAATAATGTATCGTGATATTCTGAGAACCTTACAATTCATTAGACTATATGCCAGGTATTAGAATTCTCTCATAAGCTATCACAAGATATTACATTTTGTTCTGCAACACAATGTTTACATTAAGTACTTGATGGCTTAATGCCCAATTACCTTATTGGCATTTTGAGTGAGTGGATACTGCACAGTGATTACAGTGTGTGCTTGATTAAAGAATTTAAAGGAGAGTTGTATTTCTTTCTGTAAAAGACTTCTTTAGAAAAATAAGCGAGCCCAGGATTTGATTTCATTTCTTTTTGCTTGCAGGGAATTTGTATTTTGATACAGGTGAAATATGAATACTACTTTTAATTGACAAAAGAGTGGATTTTAGAGACACTATAAGAAGCACTAAAGCTTACATGTACATACAAATGAAGGCATAGGAGGAAATGTACCTCTCCTGATAACATTCCACTAGTCTGAAATAAACTTAACATTAATGTAGTCGATCTTCATAACCATTACTCATCTAGACTGCGGTTTTCTCCTCACATTTGACAGATGAGATTAGTAGATGTCGTAGAACATCAGTTTGAGTCAAATAGGCAACATATGGCATAATGTATGCTGACGGTGTATGAAGCTCTGCATGATTTCACTTTCGGATGATATACCCCAGCGGGGGTAAGGTGAAGTAAGTTAGGTTAGGGTATCAGCTGGGGTTATCCCCCCCCCCCTCACTCTCTCTCTCTCTCTTTCAAATGCCCCTTTTAGTTTTACATGTATGTGTGTGGATACTGCTAATGTGCCATTTTAAGAAATCTCTTAAGGAGTTTTGTATTAAAAAGGAAAGGAATATAATCTCAAGGAACATCAACACCAAAGGCAATAAAAAAATACTTCTCAGTAGAGATTTTATATTTGCCGCAAATTACTTTGAAGCTTGGTCCCCTCTAATAATAGCTTTGGAAGTAAAAAATAAAAGTTGTAGTGTTTGTAGTTGTGGATGAGAAAAAACAGATTGGTCTGTGATATCTTATTTGGGGATTGTATTGCTATTTATAAAGCATGTGCGGTGGATGTGCCCCCTCAAAGAAAAAAACCATAAAGAACTTTAATTGCGTGATGCAGTGTGGATACCCCCTTTTCAGGTTGGCATATCTGTATCAGGAAATCTACTCAATCTGGTTATGCCACCATGTTTAGAAATGATAACCTTGACGATACCAGTAGTAGTTCTAACCTTGGGGTACAAACCTGACAGGCCGTCATGATTACCATACCGTAACGCCTATCAGAGCGTAGTAATTGATAATGAAATCTTACTTATCATTGCATCCTAAAGAGATAGAGATAGTCCGACTCAATCCTGAATTGATTCTGCTTAGCACCTATTTGTCTTTTCTTATTAGCACTTTTTGTATAAGGTCAGGGTTGGTTTTGCGATGGGGTGTCTGAAATTGTGGACTTGTTTCCATGGGGCTTCATTAATACTTCGCTCGATTGTAAACTTGGCGTTCTCTAAACGTACAGTTCTTTAGTGTGAACTAGTGTCCTTTAATGTGAACTGCTCACTTCATACGTCATGTAGCCTCTCGGAGACCTTTAATCAATTAAACGTAACACTAATGAATCATACAAGATTTAACCCCTCCCACCCTGTCATGATTTAATAGAATTAAACATAACAGCATTGTATCTCTCCTTGTAATGATAACAGACCCCATGAACTTGCAGGACACACTTTCAATAACATTCTGGAAGGCCGTATGCTATCTTAGATTTTAAGAGGAAATTGGTTTTTCTTTCTTTACATGCATGTTTCCTTGGGGAATGTTTACTTCTTATCAAAGCATAAAAGTTTTGATCATAAAAATTGCCTCTGTAAATTCAATTTTTGCCAAGTTTGTTCAATGCCCAAAGGAGGTACATAAATAGCAGTGACTTTTATGCTTGAAGTACGGGGTATATTTATACCAGAGTTGCCATTTATATATTGGGTTCTATGACAGCGTCTGTAAACTTGATACATGTTCTGAATCAACATTTTAGAGGTAATTTCATTTCCAGGTACAGTGTGTACATGTAAGTGCTTTAAAAATATAATCTAAAGGTTATTCTTACTTATAATTCTTCGTCATTAGTTTTGTGGACAGGCAAATTGCTTAAAGAATAATTTAACAACTTTCTGAAAATAGCTGTTTAAAACAGCCAAAGAATATATCGGAATACACAATATATTGATGGCATGATGTACCTGATTTCTCTGGTACATCTTTATTTGCTAGCTGTTTAATCATTAGAATTTTAATTAAAACATTTTTGCCTTAATATTGTTGGATTTAAAAGTGAAATTATTTTTACTTTCTCTTTTTATTGAAAAAAAACACAAGATTGGTTTTATTGAACTTATTTGGATAAGAAGGAATCTTAACAGATATAATTTGTAAACTTTTAATTTGTAACATCCTTCATATGAGATAGGATAGTGTTCCAAAGTGCAGGGGCAGAATAAGTATATTTACCATGCCCCGTAAAACTTGGTCTGAATAGCTGGAAACTTCCAGATGGTAATTTTTTTAAATTTTAACAACAATGAAATTTGGAGTAATAGAATAAGGATAAATTAAGAGAGGAGAGTTGATATGGTAAACAGAGAGGGAAAGTGGGTCGAATAAGTATCGGAGAGACAGAGAGAGATAGACAATGAGAGAGAGAGAGAGAGAGAGAGAGAGAGAGAGAAAGAAAAAGGTGAGAGTGAAGGGAAGGTTTACCTCTTGATCTGTCGATCCATGCAGAAAGAGGCAAAACTGTAATGAGTAGAAGAAGAAGAAATTCAGCCTTTTGGGACATGAAACAGAGCAGAACTCATCCAGTATATTGCATTGCATTGCTGGCACTTTCGCAGAGATGAAAACGGTGTGGATGATGATGATGGTGATGATAAAGAAGGAGAAAGCAAAAAGAGGAGGAGGGGTAAAAAGAATAAGAAGAAGGAGAAAATAGAATCAGGAGGAGGAGGAGGAGGAAGAAGTAGAAAAGAAAGAGGATAGGGGAGGAGGAGGTGGAGAACAGAAGAGAAAATAGTCTGAAAACAAAGAAGAAAAAGAAAACAATAAAGAGGAAGAGAGGAGAGGAGAGGAGATAGAGAAAAGGAGAAGGAGGAGAAGAACAGCATCTATCCTAATGGAAATTGACAATGCTTGTGGAATTATATTTCATTGCACAATATTGTTGCTAAATAAGAGAGAGGCCATGAGCAATTCATATTAAAAAAGACCGGCATTTATATTTAGGTCACATGAATATTCTGAAGGTGAATGGCCAATTATCCATTGAAATGTGTTTTAATATCTTCCAGAGTGTTATGATCGATGTGAAATTACATTTAGCGTTGTCTGCCTAATCTATTAACTTTAAATGCAGTGCACGTGGAACAATACCTCACTTTCCAGGAATTATCTTGTCTCGCCACTTTTTAAAGATCCCTTATAACAAACTTCTTCCCTCTGTAAGATGATTTACAAGTTTACCCTTTTATGAGCTTTATGTTTCATGTTTCTCTTCACGTTCTGCGATTTTGTCAGGGCTATGTTACTTTTTGTTTTTAGCTGTGCTTCATTGTAAATGATCATTATCGTTATTGCTAGTCACATTTTGGTGTCTTTTAAAACTAGAGATAAGTAAATACGTGTGGGACCTGCATGTATAAACTCTTTCCATACCCCCACTAGCGATTCATTTACCCAAGGAATATGCCACAGTTTACCATGTCGTATATATGAACGAGCCTTTACTTCTCTCAAAATAGAATGTCCCTTTTTGGTTAGTCATTGTTCTTGCGTCCATTGTGCAGATGCAATTAGGGGTAGGGGGAAAGATTATTGCATAATTGTATAAAACATTTTCCATTGATTTTTTGTCAAACACATTTATATATATATGGTTCCTTTAATAAACTGTCGTAAACAGAATGGTGATGTGTAGCTGTAGGCATGTCCTCATCAGCTCAAGATTGCCAAATAGCCCAATATTTCTGATTTGTTATAAATCCTGAAGTTATAAATCGCGTCTTCATCAGCTCGAGACTTGACCTCAAAACTTGAAACTCAAGCTCAAGAAATTAGCTCGAGATATTTTGCTAAGCGTTCGCGCATAGTGCGAGTCTTCAGGCTGATGGAGACGCACCGGACAAGTAGCGAGATATTTTGCAAACTAGCCTAAGATGTTGGGATGATTATCTCGACCAAATATCCCGCTAATTGCAACTTCAGGCTGATGAAGACGCAAACTAACTGGATAATTTGCGATCGGGATAGTTGCAATAGTGGGATATTTGGCAATCTGGAGCTGATGACGACAGGCCTTATGAGACTCTGCGTCCTTGAGGCTCGCATGAGGCCAGTGGGCCTAATGACTGGTAATGATTGATGACAGCTTTTTGATAATTCACAACATGTACATGTACACACGATCGAAACAACTGGTTGTGGTATGACTACAAAATGTCAACTTTAATATCGTTGTCTGCCAAGAGCCAGAACTGCACTACTTAGCTCATATCGTCTGTTTAGAGCCTAAAGGATGTTAATTCATAAACCTTTTGGTGGTGTGATTTGTTAGAAATACCATCAAGAGTTGTTTTTTGCCTCACCAAAGTGCATTAAAGTAAATATATCGGATTAGCTGTGTTATACAAATCAATCTTTATTTATTTTTATTACTTCAACGTCAACTTAAAGTTTAAAAAGGGATTGGGTATCTTTGCCTCAGATTCTGAAACAAAATCCTGGATTTAGCTGCAATCATAATTTAGGTCAGTCTGGAACCCCACACTTTTCAAGGCCGATTGCATGTCTGATTATCAAGATATTTATCAATTGGAAATCGAAATTTCATTTTCCTAACGGTTTTTATAACACTATATTCTATTGGGCAAAATGAGTAGGGTAAAACTGGTCACTCAAAGATTTGTACTTTTTTGAGGCACTTTATGATCATTTTGAAGCGCATTTTTTTAGGGCTTCGATATTACACCATATCACAGACACTAATAACACGTAGGGCCATGCATCTCAGATTTAACATTGTTAAACGATGCATTTAACACAGAGTTGATGCCCTTTTGGTGACGATACATTATACTTTGACACCGAATTCTAACTCTCATCATGTGCTTCATACAGGATGCCTCCGATACATTACATTCTACTGAACCATGAAGGGCCTAATCAACTGGCAATTTCACAGCTTTTGCCAGACAATGGACTATTCATGTGCACATTTTAAGAGAAATCACCAGAAACCATTTTGTTCACGGCTTTTCCTGTGAAATGAGGCATGATTTTTACATGATTATACATGTAAGGCCTAAAAAAGAAAGATGTTGTAAGCCCTTTAGGTGCCAAAACATGGGTCGGTCAGTCGGAAATCTTTACTTTATAAATAATTTGTTTCTCCCTCTTTAGGCTGATATTTCTCAGTTTTGAATGCTTTAAAACATATTTATTTTTATTCATTAAACATTTTTGTTCTAAAAAGCTATAAAAGAAAATCTTTTTTTTAAAGCCGACTGTAAATTTCAAGATTTTTGGGTCGGTCGTAAAGGGCAATTCAACATCTTTTTTTTTAACGCCTTAGTCTGTTGCCCTGTCCAATTTGACCGACATTGCAGAATTGTTGCTGTAATGAAATACCCAAATGCATAAACCAAATTTTGAGCGATTGCATTATGCAAGATGTACATAAAACATTTAAGAATTATAGAAATTAGAAAATATTTCCTTTTTGAGAGGCTAAGGGCAGGTACTTGTATCTTAGCAAGAACCTTAGGTTAATTCTACAGTTTCTGCCCAAATTTGTTCAAACTTCCAGAACATTCTAAAAATGCTCTAAAATGATCTAAAAAGATACAAAAATTATCAACAATACTTTCTTGATGCAGAATAACTACATGTAGTCCAAGGTCATCTCTAAAGCATATTTGGTTGACTTTAAGGTGTTCTTCCACTGCAACCCTATTTCTAACCGAAACAATTTTAAACATCTTCTTCGGTACATTAAAAAAAAAAAATGGTTGCCCTCTCATCACATTGCAACTGCAGTTTTTGTTTTTAAGGTTTACATTCTGTTCTATACACAGCCAAGACAGTTACTATTAAACAGCATGGGATTATGTATCTAAGGAAACACTACACATGCTTAATGACGTGAACATATTTATTATGAGCACGGGACAGAATATATCAATATTGTGAGTGGATGTCAATGTCATTATTGATCTTTAGAAGCTGAACTACGAGACCTTTAGTGTGTTATTGTATAGGGCATTCATGCAATGCATGTAGTGGCTAGCTTTACTTGACAATCTACAGACAATGATGATCCTTATTGGGCATCCATATACATTACAAGGGGCAAGGTTTTTTTGATATAATATTTCTTAGTGATGCTGACATTACATGTATATGGATGATTTTGCAAGTAAATATTGATGTACTTTGTAATACTAGTCCAGTTTAAAGCACTAAGGTTTGTATCCTACTAATTCAGTTACACTCGACCCTGAGTCTGAAATCACTTTTAACAAGAAGAAAAGAATAACTTCCTTTGTTAAACCCGATTTTGAACAAAAGCCTAAATTCATTGTAAGGTTTAAAATTAATTAGAATATGGGCCTGAGAGTTTACACTGAATTCCACAAAATCATAATCTTTAACTCATACGCAAACTAACCATTACCACAAGTTCCTTGTAGTAAAATAAAATTCTGAAAGAAACTAACTTATTAAAGATTTTGTATTGTTTATTATGCATTATATGGGCCGTTTAGGACAACAAAAGAAGTACAAACTAACCAAAAATATGCTGGAAATTACATTAACTGAAAAGCACATCTCTTCCTTTACGTTTTCGGGACCACTAGATTTACTTATCTTCTTTGTTCATTAAATACCATTCAGCTTCTAACAGAATTCCTAGGCAGCCAAGGCAGGCATCATTCATAGTATTTTCAAAGAGTCGGTACAAATTTTGTTCGAGTCCCCAAGGATTTTCTTACGTCATTACCAGAACTCACGATTAATTCCCTTCAAACTTCTTTGTCAATCATTTTTGTAGTGATTCGGTCAAGGAGATTATAAAATTTTACCAAATGAGGAACTACTCCAACCTCCACATACTTTTGATTGTAATTGGAATGAAATAACAAGGGCTTGCTCAACAAAGCCTCCCTTCACATCAATTTAACAACAATTAAGTTATTAAGAAGCCACTGCCTCACTCACAGAGCCAATTAGCAGTAACTCTTGAATAGTAATTAGCGAGGTATGAGATCCCCAGGGGGGAGGGGGGATCATGGGTTTAGTTTCTGACCGGATTGACATGCTGGTGTGTGCTATGAGCTGCAGCCATGCAGGTCGGATCGTAGCTAGAGGAAGCTTTACGTTAGTCACAGATGGTATTCATGGTCAATACTACTCCACAGGGATAGGTGTGCGTCGATCGTATGCAAGACAGCCCCTTACGTTATAAGTTTGTACTATAACTTGAGGCTCATTTAGACATTGTCTTCAAAATTGTATTCCTGAAAGTTGACCACAAAAGGTCTCATATTATGCACTCAATTTCCACTCTTTTCACTGGCAGGATATGTAAATGTTGCACTAAAGAACAGTCAATTAGAAAAACCACCTGTTCATGTTATAGTTGTAGTATTCTGGCTATTAAAATTCACATCATCTTTTGTTTCAAACTAATTTTAGCCAAAGAAATTCCAGTGGACTGAAATGATCCAGTAATTAGTCCTGTGTTGTTTTCCCCCGACTTTTACATCAAACTTTCAGAACTTGTATAAACATTCTTGAAATGTGATCAGAAATGATATGGGCATCTACAAAAAAAAATCTGAGCAATACAAAAAGGTCTTGTAACCTCCACTTTTGTAATATAAAGAATTCTCTATTCTATCTGGTCAGAGTAAAATCTTAGAATAGCATTTTAGCCAACACATGTATATGGAATACTGATGAAATGGTTTGGATGAAATCATCTGTTTGGGGCCAGAAGGGTGTATAACACTGTGTCAAATTATAAAAGGTAATGCTTTTCTGGCTCCAAAGAGATGTTACGACAACTCTCTCTCGTGTAAGAGTCATTCTTATTCTGATGTGGCCATCTTCCTATATAGAAAATATATAGAAAATATTTATAAGCACTGTAAACATATATTCATTTTAGACCATACATAAAAAACAAGTGAGCCTGGTCTGCAAACTACAATGTCTCATTTTGACTATGCTAATTCACTACTGCACATATAGAGCATCTCCTTGGGGTTGATAATCATGTAGCCAAGCTTATCGTCATGGTCTGTTAGCACGATCATGTCATCGCTTTACTGAGAGGATGGGATTGGCATCCAGTTAAAGATAAAGTTGGGTTCTGGTCATACGATCGCATTGTGAAAGAAACGTTGTGGAATCGATCAGAAAAGGTTGATCATCTAGCATATACATGAAAGTATTGGTGTGTACTGCAAGGTTCTGGAATCATCAAAATTATAAGAAATTTTGCCCAGTCTTGGTAAAGCTACAAGCACTGTACACAGAAAGATGTATATACAATGTATATGGGACTACACAAAAATGTTGCATACAAATCTGTCACAATTTTTATAATGTTACATGCCATATTTAGCATATTAAGGCATTTGAAGACCCATGCTTTTCAGGAAACATTTTTTCTCTCATGTTCTTCCACAACTGCATTATAACAATAATAAAGCTCACAAATTATTTCCACCTCTCCCCAGAACTCAACCTTCTCTTTAAGGTCCTGTAGTATTCACCTTTTTCATACAATACTCTGCACCATATACATCTAGCATACACTATATACATATGGTGACAATGATTTCTCATCTCTGGAACAAGCTTCCACAATTCATTGATGTAAATGATGCCATACTTTTGTCGATCATGATTCAATGGAAATTTAAAGGATATGGATGACACATGTAATATTTTCTTGTTCTGAGTACACTACAAGCTTTTGAAATACAGATTTATAATTATTGATTTTTTGTTCTTCTTCAAAATCACAAAGTAGTATATCACTTCAGTTCATTTCATGAAAGCTTATCCTCACATTGACCTATTTTTCAGAATTCAGCCAGTTGTTGTTTTCTTCTAAGTTAATTTTGTGCACAGTTAGTGACCAAATGAAGCATGCCAAGTATTAGCAGCAGCCTGGCTAGTTCATGAATCCATAAATACATGAATGTTTTGATCTATTTCTATGTTAGATATGAACACATTGATCCTCATGTGAGAAAACACTCTTTGGCTGGGACTTCTATCTTGTACTTGTGATGATTGTTATAGTACCCCATCTGTTGGTGAGGGAGCGCCATGCTCCTCCTCACAGTATCACCAGTATTAGACCATCTGTATGCATGATAACTCTTGACCATCTGCAGAGTAGGTGAATGAATGAATGCCCTTCTGGTTCTCAACAGATGATCATAGAACTGTTGATATTTGTTGACATTCACACTCCATTGTGTCATTATAAATCAGAGATAAATATGAAGAATTTTGTTTAAATTGTGTTTTTTATTATGCAACCTGTCATTATTATTATTATTATAATGCAACATGTCATTACATGTACCTTATTACCATTCAAAGTATTAAAGCCCCACTGTACTAATTATAGCTACTTGCGCCCTCTATGCATAATCGGTGACCATTGGTCCCCCATGATCCTCTTTTTCTTATGTTAATTAAGAGCTGATTTGATGAGATAACCACCTGTCCAGTGACCTTGCAGGGTGGTCTAATCCCTCTTGTACACTAGTACAGATGGGCTTTAAGTGCTTTATAATTCCAAAATTCCAAATAAGTATTATTGATATCATTACTTACAAGGGTAAGATACGTGATGTAACTTGCTTTAGTGACCACCTGTATAGAAAGGCCACCTGTCTACAAAGAGCACAATTTTCTTTTTTTACTATATCATCATTTCCCAGTGAAACCTATCGTGTTAGAACCTGCACATCAATTCCACCAGCTTATAAAGACCACTGTCTTGTTTCCTACGAGAGGGGTTTACAGTGTATACAGATTTGAATGTACATACTAGTAAATCAAAGAAAAGAGAATGCATAAATTAGTTATGATGAGTGATTGGAATAGTGTTCCTTGACCTAATCGTCCAGAGTTTCTCTCAGTCATCTACACGTGAATCAATATTGATATAGCTTCTTTTGAATTACCAGAGTGCTTTCCTACCTGTGCCTTCAACATTTAATTGTACCAGACTAGCTATAATTGCAAGAGGTCAGATTTTGCTTCTGCATTGATCAAGTGGAAAAAAAATCTGATATGTGGCATTAGGCATGACCTACTGTAGGCAATTTCAAATGAGGGATAAAGACAAATTATAGAGGATGGGTAAGATAGATAAATAATTTTTTTACAGAGGTGAAGTGGAATGAGAACAAAAAAAGATAAAGTGAAGATAATTAAATATGATAAAGAGGTATAGAGGCTAGTTTTATACACTTGTTCTTTAGAAAGAGAAATTCAAACCACAAGCTATTTTTTTTGGTGGAAGTTTTTATACCTTATTTGTAAAATAATGAGATCGAGATTGGAGATAGGAATGAGAAAAGAGACTATTTGAGAAACAATCAAATTGAATCTTAGGTTAGGTAAGGAGATGAGACTGTGATATTATGTAATGTGTCTGTTTATGAGCAGAAACCATGAGTGTTTGAGTGTAATTTATAATTTTGTTTTCTGTTAAAAAGAAAAGGGACTTAGATAGAGGAGAAGAATAAGGAAATAGACTGAGGAATGACATGGATGGGCGAAAGGTCAATATAGTTATATAATATAAAGAGATTAGATTCTGCTACACATGTATGAGATCTCCGTGTTCCTCAGCAAGAGAAATGCAATTTTAAGAGCTGTTTGTTAAAAATGAAGTTGAGTTCTGGTCATGCGATTGCATTGTGAAAGAAACGGTGTGGAATCGACCAGAAAGGTTGATCATCTAGCATATAATAATTTGTGTGTATTGTAAGGTTCTGGAATCATCGAAATGATAAGAAATTTGGCCAAGTCTTGGTAAAGGTACAAACACTGTACACGGAAAGATGTATATGGGACTACACAAACACGTGGCGTAAAAATCCGTCCCTGGATTTTTACGATATTACATGACATATTTAGAATATGAAGGCATTTGAAGAGCCATACTTTCCAGGGAACATGTCTTATCTGATGTTCTTCCACACTTGCATAATAAGAATGGTAACGCTCACAAATTATTGTTCACCTCTTCCCAGAACTCAACCTTCTCTTTAAAGTTTACCTCAGTAGAGAAAAAGCAATCATATTATCTTATAGGGAAGCAATTTTCACATTGACTTCCTACTTTGTAGTTACAATATATACAATATTCATGAGGTTATGATAATTATACGCTAGTTATAGATCTCTGCCTCTCCTCTGACTTTCTGAACTCTAAGTGAAGTTTTAGGGCAACCAGTTCGTAAATCTCCAATCACTTTCAAGTCTAGAGCTCGGCCCCCTCTTCAAGTATGGCTTAAAGACATCGGTGTCATTTAGTGAGCGGTTGTGTACACCCTCCAAAAGCGTATTGCTCTATGGTATCCTTAATGATGTGACAGGGGGATGAAGACATTACCTCTGGAAACGGAGTGACGACAGCCGCTCCGCACTCCAAATCTCGGTTGCCATGGCTGCGCAGCGGAGATCTTCCCTCATCAGGGCCTAAACCTGGGATTTTCTTTCTTCTTTCCCCCTCTCTTTGGGTTCATAGAGTCTTTGTAACCTGGATGGGGGAAGGTAACCTTTTTCTTTCTGTGTCTTCGACTCTGCGTCACACCCTCTCAAGTGGCGATCAAAGAAACGGTAGTTTACTTCAAGAGGATGAAGCTCTCTCGTCATTACCCCTTGATTTACTGCCGTGTTCTGCTGCCTCTTATAATGCCCACATCATTTATAGCAGGGCTACATACATTATGGCTACATGTACATACAGACTTTAACAACAGAATTATCCAAACTCCTTGTAAAGTTGATGTTCTTTGTGTGTTTCGTAACCTAAGAATAAAAGGTGGACGTGTTGAAATTAAAATCTTTGTTGAATCCTTTTAGATGTAAGCTTTATTATGCCACCTTCTTAAGAAACAGAAATTGGGACAAAACAATTTTTCACATACTACATAAAAAATTACAAAAGTTGGTAAGGGTATGAATAATTTAGTTTTTAACTGTATATGGAAATCATACTTGTTCTGTTTCCTGGGTTATATGTGTGTGCATGAAGGTAGATCCTAACATTTGACGGGAGTATGGGTTTGAATGTTTTAACAAAAGGAAAAAGTGTTACTTTAATGAAGTAAACAAATTGATTGAAGGCCCTATGTAAGTCAAAGTGTTTTGTTTTTTAAACATGCAATTTACTGATTGAAGTGTCATGATTGAATTTAGAGGTTCAACAAAAAATACTTTCTTTCGAGGTATGCTATTTAAGTATTTGATTTTTTTTTTGCAGTATCCTCTCGTGTTATTCATCTACTCTATTTCTAGTTTTCAAGGGGATATATCATACCTTATTTAACAAAACATACACTTTTCAAGGAATGTTAGTGTCTTTCTAGTAATCCTACTATATTTTTTCTCACTTTGAAGTACATGGTTTCTTGATGCATACATCATCAAGATCAACATCAGTGTCTCTTTTTTACTCTCTTGTACCAGTCAGAGTGCCTCTCGAAAGTTGCCAATTTCCTCCACCCCACTGACATATTCTCAACGTGTGCATGAATGATGCGGAAACCCTTTTCTTCGCTTCTGATCTTTCACCGACGTTTTCTTACATTTCAGTGCTCTCAAACAGAGCGGGATGCCTCCAAATCCCCATGACTTGTAGAGTTTAACCTTTCACTCAGCGAGATTGCAACATGTATCATTCACTTTCTCCATCTCACCTTAAAGATAAACTCCAGTTCTAGTAAAAAAAAGAAAATTGATTCTCACAGAACCAAACGAAACTTACGATGAATGTTCAAGATTACAAATAAATGACATGTGCCAAACAATTTTGGAAGAAAATGTATACTGGCTGAGTAATGAGCATAGAAAGACAAGGAAATCAAGGTAGTACTAGCCCCGACACCATGTGTGTTGTCCCATATATAGCTTTCTATGTACAGTGCTTGTTACTTTACCAAGACTCGGCCAAATTTATTATGATTTTGATGACTCCAGAACCTTGCAGTGCACACTAATACTTACATGCTACATGATCAACTGTTTCTGATCCATTCTACACCTTTTCTTTCACAATGCAATCGCATTACCAGAACTGGAGTTTATCTTTAATATACACTCTCTCATCTTCATTTCCTCCAACATTCTCATCACATCCTCTTGCCTGGCCTGCCCCCCTTTGGTTGTGAGGGCATCCCGGTGTGTCCCAACAGAGGAGAACTTTACCCTCCCTAGATTAGAAGCATTTCCCCCCTTAAGAATCCTGAAAGATTATCATCTACCAAGAGCCAAAATGGACTTCACTAGGAAGATTCACTTAGAGAATTTAAGATACATACTGCTGGCTCTTTAACTTTAACTTTAAGACTTCTTGGTTTCAAAGCAATTTTTTTTGTTTTTTCCTCTACTTCTAAATATCATCTTCCGGGGTAGAGCCAAGTATTGTCTTTTCTTAAAATTAAGAGCTGAAAGGGCATTAATCTAACGGTATGTGAAGTCATTTCTTGGACTGTATCATCAGTTCTGGAAAAAACATCCTCCAAGACAAGTGATGAAACTGAGTGGGAGGCATTAAGAGTCCCTCATCATATACAAACAAGTTGTTTGGAGAAAGCAAAACACAATAAAATGTGGTTGAGATAAACATATCTTCTGCTCAAAGCCAGAAGGGCAGTACTCCTCTATGCAAAATGATAAGTAAACTCCCTTCTGGCACTCAACGAATGATTCGATCTTTGTACATCCCCTAGGAGCTGTTTGTTTCCAGTCTATCCCTGGCTTTGGACTCATCAGCATATTTTGGTGATCACTCTCCTTCAAGTAGTCATAAAGCATTTAACATCTCTCACGTGTCAAGTGTTTGCGACATCTCGCGTGACGTGATCTCCTGTTGGTATTCACCCCAAAAAACACAAAGTTCACTCACTTCGGTCATTTTCCATTTTTGATAGCAAATGAAAAATACTTTACCTTTGACTTAATTTGATAACGTTTTTCCATTTGGATATCGTCGGTACTTGAGGCAGCTGTGACCGACCTTAATAATCTTATTTGTCGGTGCCCTTTTTACGTCACGGCATACTTCATCTTGCCCAGACTGTGGGTGATTGTTTTTAGTCATCATCACAGATTTCCAGATGTGATTGAGACTGTTTCCCTATTAATGATACATCCAGTTAATTCCTGATGCATAAACCTGGCAGATATTTATCAGTCTCTTTCAAAAGTGTTTTTTTCAACAGCTGAATAACAGATTTTCCAGCATGTTTATTAAGAAAACAGTGTTAACATGATTGACTTAGTAAGTTTTTGATGCATTAGGTGTTTTTTATTTCAGTGATTCAACATGAATAATTCCAAATTGATAAATCAAACGTTAAAGTGTAAAAAAAACCAAAAAAATATAACTTTCTTTGTACCACAAATTTGATAATAATTCTTGAACTCTAGCCTTTTGTATGTATTAGGGTTTTAGTAATATAGTTAGAAATTTGTGAATGATACATCTGAAATATAAATTGAAGGGAAAAAAATTCTCATTGCACATTACAGATGATGGATTTATGATGGAAAAGGACTATTTTATAAATTATATATTTCAAAACCTTTTACATACAGTGTATGTTTTTGTCGTGAGAGAGAATTAAATCGATACAAGATGATAAAGGGAAGAGTTAGTAACATTTGATGAAAAGACAAGATAGAGAGAAGCGATAAAGAGAGAACGAGAAATAAGCTGAGATGAAGGGAAAGAGGGGCAAAGATAGAGAAGGGACAGAGATAAACGGGAGAAAGAGAGAGAGAGAGAGAGAGAGAGAGAGAGAGAGAGAGAGAGTACCGGAAGAAGATGTATCAAGAGGGAGGCATTGATGACACAACATGGCACTTAAAATCATTTATCTTGCAATGTGTATCCTGTTTACAGCGAGAGACACATCCTTGTAAGCATTTGAGTGAACTGTCTTGTAAACATGATTGTTTATCTGTAATGTACATGTACAACATAAAAAGGTGTATTTGTAGAATGGGATCTTCATTTCTGAAATGTACAGCATTAACATTTATTGAATGGCAGTGAAGCTGTAAGGAAGAGTTTACGTTGACTATTAAAGGGCATTACATGAAGAAACATTTTGCCAAGAAACGCATGTAGTGATACAGTGAAGGCGGTGTGTGTACTCGGGAGGATATGACGGGTGTATAAAGAAATATTGATTTAGAGCGGAAGTGCTCTGTTGTAAATCATTTCCATATATTCAAATAGCATTTTGACTTTATTTCTGTGTGGAGTTCTTTGCCAACACACTGTATTATGGCAGGGCTGTCGTTTAAAGCCGGTAACCGGTAAAACTTGCCGCCTATTCACTCGTTTCTTACCGGCTATAATTCCTATAATAAACCTTGCAAAAATCACAGAAAGTAGATCTAAATCAATGCTAATCCAAAATTTCCTTAATTTCGTCCAAGATATAATTAGTGCCGCACATACACGGCCGCAGTCGACGAAATCCCTTACGATCACGAACGCGACGTCGTCCGTACTTACCTAGACCTATCTATCTAACGTTACATCGCAGTTCTCCCCCCACAGCGCGGCGGCCAAGCCCGCCCGTCCCTACCCCATTGCGATCCCGATGTGCACGCGAGAAGACGATGCACACTGATCATAACAAAACTGAAGCTAGCTCGCTGTAACCAAACTATCCGTTGCCGATTTGATATTTGAAGATCACGGAAACCGGGGCCTATACACGTGCGTGCAATGTCTAGAGACAACGTACTTTAGATTCTGAGATGCGCAAATCGGCAACAGAGTTTTGAACTCGGCTGAGTTTAGGCCGGCCACGGCCGTCCCCGGCGGACCCCCGCAGCTAGCTCGCATGATATATGCAGGCTCGCGCTCCGCGAATATTCAAAACTAACTTCCGATCGCACATAACTTATTTCCTTAAAAAAGTTGAATAAACAAATATACAGTGTCTTCACTTTGTCAGGAAAAACAGTGATATAACATTATAAAATGAACAGGAACTGAAGTAAATTCTTAAATGTATTCAATAATTTCATGTCAAAAAAAAATTATTAAATAAGAATTCATATGGGGAGCCAAATAAAAGTCACAAGTAAAAAAAAAAAAAATCAAAATCTAGCCTCTGCTGCCCATTATTTAAATACTGTACATGTATTCAACAAATCATGATGTAGAAAGATTGAGTATGGTGCATCATCTCAGTTTAATTAAAAATTACAAAGTAATGGTACAAAGTGATGAATAATTATCAACTTTATAACTTTTCTTATGAGTTATGATTGTTCATGTAATATTAAACATGAACAATATGTGTGTTTATTACAATATATGTGTAATACAAGGTAGGAAAGATAACTACAAATTTTCTTCTTAGGTATGCACCAGATTGCACGATTTCAAGTGGAAAATCCCAAAAGGTCCCTACCGTGGCAGGGGGGATACCCCCCTCCCACACCCTCCCCCCTCGGTCGCTTCGCTCCCTCGCAGTGATGGTACCTCCTATAAAATTCAAATTACCTCCTTCAAAAATAATTAACAAGACCCCTGATTATGGGCTTCAGACTGTTCCATAGTTACATTGTGAACTTCTCCAATCAATGCCCTTACAGCAATACCAAACATGAGTATTTTTGTTACAGATCAGTTAGGAAGCCCTACAACTGCAATGGATTAAAAGCAATATGCAGCTATGTTGCATCCCCTCATTATTTCAATCTTCCAGGCACTTCAACTTGGGGAAAATCTGTAGATTTTGTGCAATAAAATCACTCAAACATGAACTTCCATTATTGCCAAAGGGACTATATATTATATATTCATGTTGAATAACCTTTTTCTTTCTGCTTACATCACAAAAGAAAGTCTTTTAGAGACCCCAACTTTTCCTCACATCCTCTCAGTATATCATTTATGTCACATTTTAAATCCATTTGAAATTCATTATTTAAAAAAGAAAGCAATCATTCGGGATGAGAAAGAAAAGAAAATGGGTTCATGATAGCAAGGACTTGTGATGTAACACTCACTTTTCCCCGAAATAGTGAATTAATGCACTGTGTGTCCTATTACACCCCCCAAAATTGCCTCCTAATACTTTTAGAATTGGCCCCCAGAGCCCGAAGTGGCTACACATGACCTACCTTATGGCAGAAACAGCAAAATAACTGTGTTGTTTTAAGAATATTATTTTGAGCTCTCTCTCTCGCTCTCTCTCTTCTCAAAATTAATGCTTGGAATTAAATCAGAGTTTATTTTTCTTTCACTATCATTTCTCTAGAGTGACCATGAATTTATTCAAAGCATTGTCACTAGTTTTGTATTTAGTATCACCAATTTATTTGTCGTTCAACTCTGGATACAGATTATCCAATATCCAGTGCTGAGAGACAGAATATGGAGTATAAACTATTCATTAGATATAGGCTTTTATTTCTTTGGGTACAAGGAAAATGTGCAAATGACTACAGGTTGAAATACTAGAAATTAGTAGAAAAGTATTATTGA